>CAUYSK010000538.1:0-24368 GCA_963575035.1 Avahi laniger | reverse complement strand
TGAAGAAGAACCCCAAAGCAATCGCCACAACAACAAAAATAAATAAGTGGAATCTAACCAAATAAAAAGCTTCTGTGCTGCCAAGGAAACTATCATTAGAAAGAATAGACAGCCCACAGAATGGGAAAAAATATTTGCTCTCTACACATCTGATAAAGGGTTGATATACAGAATCTATCTAGAACTCAAAAAAATCAACAAGAAAAAATCAAACAACTCCATCAATAAATGGGCAAAAGAAATGAACAGAAACTTTTCAAAAGAAGACAGAATAATGGCCAGCAAACACATAAAAAAAATGCTCAACATCTCTAATTATTAGAGAAATGCAAATCAAAACCACGAGATATCACCTAACTCCAGTGAGATTGACCTCTGTCAAAAGATCCCAAAACGTCAAATGCTGGCGAGGATGTGGAGAGACAGGAACACTCTTACACTGCTGGTGGGACTGCAAATTAGTGCAACCTCTGTGGAAAATAATTTGGAGATACCTCAGAGAACTAAAAATAGAAATTCCATTCCATCCAGCAATAGCACAGGCATCTACCCAAAAGAGTACAAAACATTCTACGATAAAGATATCTGCACCCGAATGTTTATGGCCGCACAATTCACTATTGCAAGAATGTGGAAACAACCCAAGTGCCCGTCAATCCATGAGTGGATTACTAAAATTTGGTATATGTTTACAATGGAATATTACTCAATCCGAAGAAACGACAGTGATCTAGTACCTCTTATACTTTCCTGGATTAGATTTAAGCACATTATCCAAAGTGAGGCACCACAAGAGCAGAAGAACGGGCTCCACTTGTACTCGCCATCAAATTGGTACTAACTGATCAACACTAGGGTGATCACATGGCAGAAATATTCTCTAAGGATTAGGGGAATGGGGGGGTAAATTCACAACTAAAGGACACGGGGAGCACTGTAGGGGGTAAGGACATGCCTTTAACCCGCACTTGGGTGAGGCAAAGACATAAAGTGTAACCGTAATGTTTGTATCCTCACGATATCCTGGAATAATAATAAAAAAAAAAATATGGTCTTTTCCCTTAAACCAGAACCAAAGTCTGACCACACCTTTTAGAAAGATAATACTATAATTATGGCCTCTTCAGGCTTGACCAATATTAAATCAGTCCTAAAGAGAGGAATATTTTTCTATATATGAGAAGAATTTATTCAAAATCCTTTGTTCTCAAAGTATTTGTTGATTAAATTACTACTAGTTGTGCATAAATAGGTTCGTTTTTTTCACTGAAGTGGTATTTGAAATATATTTTTATTTTGTAAAAATTAAAACTATAAGGTAAATTTCTCAACCAAAGAAGTTTACAGTCTGGATGTTAATTTTTCTCCATTCTTACCCTAGAAAAATCAAAGATTTAGAATAGAGAATCATGTTTTTTTGCTATCAGTCAAGGTAATACAGATTGTTTATTTGTTTCATCAGTTTCTCTTTATTTAATCCAACAAAAAATTTAGCATTTCCACATCTTTGCCATTGGGAATTGTGCTGCTATAAACATATATGATAGTAAAATTCAACGGAATTCGAGCAGGTGGGAGGGGGAGGAGGAGATGGGTAAATTCACTTCTAATGCACACTATCTCAGTGATGGACACACTTATAACTTTGACTCAAACTATACAAAAGAAATTCATGTAACCAAAACGTTTCTATCCCTGTAATATTCTGAAATAAAAAAATTTTAAAAAATGAAATACAAAAGTTTAAATTAAGAAAGAATTAATATTTCTTCCACAATATTCAGGTAATAGGGCAGGGGGTGATTTGGAGGGGGAAAAAATAAAAGAAAAAAGAAAAACTTGAGTGTTTTCTTCTTTATAGTTTTCTAGTAAAATAAATGGAAACTGTAGAATTCTAATAAGCGTATTAATAATATCACAAAATATTTCAGCCAATATGGAGAGAATTTCCAAAATTAACCTCTATATTGCCTGGTGGAAGGGAAGACTGAAAACTAACTAATAGATAGAATAATATTGCTGACTGTTATGAGGAAGTCATTGAAGAAACTCCCAAAAATGATGGGGAGGAGGGAATGGCAACAGGGGCCAGTGCTTAAACCAGTGCAATGAGAAAGGGCATTTTCACGATGAGGAGGGAGACGGCCTTGGCATTTTTTAGCTAGATGCTAACAGCTAAGTCAAAGTGTCTCAAAGAAACATAAATAACTTTCTTGGACTATAAATAATACCCTGAAAAGGCTATGCTATGATCATAATTTAACAAGGTAAGAGGACCACCTGATAATATTTTGAAAGAATACAGAGAGAAGGACACTAACAACCATTAAAAAAAATAAAATAAAATAAATGTTTTCCTTTCTTACATCTAATGGGAGTAATTATTCTTTCTTTACCAGTGGCAATTCCACTTCCGTATCCATCTTTCTCCCTCCTAACTACAATTACCAAGATGCTGAATCACCTAATTGTCTCAGCTTTCTGACAGCACCCAACAAAAGAATGGCCTCTGTTTTCCCAAATCATTAGACAAAGAGAAATACTCCTGGAGTGGTGAAATAAAGAACTCCTAAAACATACTCACTCATTTTTATGAGTTTCTTTTTAAATAAACACACTGAACAAATTTGTCAAAATTTATTTTTCCAGAGATCTAGGAATTAACCAAAGCATGCGACATGACAAGAAATGTTTATTCAAAAAAAAAGAAATCTGAATCTCAATTACAGCAATAAGTTTTGTGGCACCTCAACTTGCCCTATTGCTACTTATTTCTCCCTAGTCCTTAGGTAGCATTGGAAACCAACAGCCTCACAATCATGGTACTATAAACACCAACAGCCTAGCAGCCACTAGATGCAGCAGAATGGGTTTGGAGCTCACCAAAACTCAATTCCCAGAGAATTGCCATCATGTGACCTGTCTGGAAGTTCCCTGAAAATCCCTACTCACAGCATTTGTCTATATATAGCCTGAATCAGAGTTTGCTTGGTATGAAGAGTCATTTCCCTGGTGCATTTGTCAAAAAATAAAAATAAAAATTCAGTGGCAGTTATTCAACATTACAGCTGTCTGACGGAGCAGTAAGAGTTGGGGCATAAAAGAGGCAGATAAAAAACAGAAAAGGAGAAACTGAAACTGAGATGTCTATAGAGGCTTTGGAAAGCTCCCACATATACCTGGGAAATCTAGAAGTTCATGCATACATGCAGAGCTGAGAGTATGCCCAGGAAAGATTTAAAAAAGCCTTAATCTCTCACCTTGGAGGACTTGAGGCTTTGCACATGTGGAGGTAAAGACTAAGGCACAGTTGTAAACTGTCAGAGCACTGAATGCACACACACACAGTCTCCATAAAAAAGCTAGACAACTTAATGGTTCAAAGCATTTATGGAATTCTCTGTCTAATTATTAGCTGACAACGAAGCCAGCTAAACAAGGACTTTAGTAACCACATATGACCAAGAATAAAGACTTTACAGAATTAATTCAGGAATGTCACTAAATCAGCAAATAATGGCAGCAACAACAAACCTAGCAGGACAGAAATATAATTTTCTGAATTAACATTATGGTATTTTAAATATCTAATATTCAAACAACATTATGAGACATATAAAGAAATAGGAAAGTATGGGCATTATGAAGGGGGAAAAAAAGAGTCAATAGAAACTGTCCCTGAGGGAGGCAAGATGTTAGACTTACAAGAAAGTGTGTTTAAATTAGCTATTACAAATATGTTTACAGAAGCAAAGAAAACTATGCCCAAATAAATAAAGTCAGAAAAAATGTCTCATGAGATAGAGAATATCATCAATAAAGACATAGAAATAAAAAGACAAATCAAATAAAAGTTCTCGAGTTGGAATATATTAATATAATATAATTAAAAGTAAAATGACATTGGAATGGTACATGAGCAGACTTGAAATGCGAAAAGAAAGAAACTGAAAGATTAAAGACAGATTAATTATAATTGTCCAGTCTGAAAAATGGAAAGAAAAACAATGAAGAGAAAACCATGCCAACATTTACATAATGGCAGAAAGAGAGGACAGAAAAAAAGGGGCAGGAAAAAAATGAGAAATAATCCTAGCTTCACAGTAATCACATGAAATTTAAATGGATTGAACATTCCCATTCAAAAGCAGCTATTGGCAAAATGAAAATCCACAAATATGTGAAAAGTAGACAATACACTCCTAAATAAACAATGGGTCAAAGATAAAATCACAAAATACTTTAATATGAATGAAAACAGATATGAAAAAAATAAAACTATGAACTATAGATATATCAGTGCTTAGAGAGAAATTTATGACTTTAGATACCTTTTTTAAGAAATAGAAAGACTAATCTTCCATTTTAAGAAACTAGAAAAGAAAAGCAAACTAAATCAAAAGTAAACAGCAGGAAAAAAATAATAAATAGTTGACTTATAACAAATGAAATACAAATAGAAAAAAATTAATGAAACCAAATACAGTTTCTTTGGAAAAAATCAACAAAATTGACAAAGCTTTACCGAGACTGACCAAGAAAAAGCAGGGAAGACTCAAATTACTAAAATTTTGAATAAAAAGGGAATATTACTAATGACTTTACAAAAATAAAAATTAAAAATAATATTATGAAGGAATGTTATGAGGAACTATATCTGAAAATATTAAATATACTGGACTTTTAACAAATAAATAGATTAAATTTCTAATGAAAAGAATTTCCCATAAAGAAAAGCCTAGGACCACATAGCTTTATTGGTGAATTCTACCAAATGTTTAATGCAAAATTAACAACACTTCTTCACAAACTCCTCCAAAAAATGGAAGGGGAGGGATCATATCATAACTCATTCTGTGAGGCCAGTATTCTCCTGTTACCAAAACCAGACGGAAACATACGAAGTAAGGAAAACTACTGACCACCATATCTTTTGAATATAGATACAAAAATTATCAACAAAATATAAGCAAAATGAATCCGTCAACATTGGTCTATCTTTTCACAGTGCCATTCCATTTGATTTTTCTTCTTTGGCATGTTGTCAACATACTATGTATGCAAATGAATTTTAGCATTCTTAAAGTTTTCTTACTCCTTTATCATTACAGAGATTTTGATGATTTATTTCCATTTTATTAAGCCAATCATTACTTTTTCATATTTCACAGATTCTAGAAAATAATTTCCTATATGTGTTAATCTTTTTCTGAATGTAATTTATTGTTTCCAGTTTGAGAAATGGTGCCTGATTCAGGACTACTTCATTTGTTTATTTGCTCGAGAAATCTTGACTCAAAGCTGCAGTTTACATTTTGTGGGCGCCGAATCTGAAGATCTTATAACTGTTACTTTTTCATTTGGAAACTACTATAATTTCATAAATTTTGTGACATACCCTTAAAATGCATTAAAGAGCAAAATTGGAAATGACATAGAGTTGATTTTAGTAAAGGATTTGTTTACTTTTCTTTTGTGAATATCTTATATTCTAAATCAGTGTTGTTCCACTTTGCTGGAACAAGGACAGTTGAGCCGTGCGGTTAAAGCTACAATTTCGTAACAGATGTGCACATCTAGAAATGCCACCACAAGCAAAAAGAGAGCAAGAAAGTGGCTTCTGCCATTCTCATGTGGTCTCATCTACCACCAGTGCCTCCTATTGACAGAAACTAATAAGAAGCCAGCTGCCTGTTGTCTACTTTTCCATTAGAACATTTGAACTATTAATCGTATCAGTTTTAAATTTCATGCCAAATAGTCTCAACATCTATGTAATAACTGAGTCTTGTTTAGAGGATTATTTTGTTTCTTGGAAGTTTTTTTTGTGTGTGTTTCTTTCCATATGCCCTAATCTTTATTTTTTAAATCTAGATCTCTTGTGCAGGACACTAGCGACTGTGCTGAATAGATTTATACATGAAAATGGCTTTCATTCTGCTCTGCCTTTAGTATGGGGGCTTGGTCTAATTCATTTAGGGGGTAGGTTGAGTTTGAGATTAATGTTGCTATGGTTATCCTCAGGCCACTATAACCTTCAAATATCGCCAGTGACACCTCGTGTTTAGTGTGAGAGCTGTATTGTCAAATGGTTTTTCTCAATGTCTGCTCTGTCTTGATTTTTAAGTCTTCCCTTTGCACTGTGTCTCAGAAGGATCTTTTTCTATACTACCGCATCTCTCCCAGCTTTTCCTTTCATCTATATATTCATTCATTCATTCAAGAAGACTTTCGTAAGTGCATGTTGTCTATATTGTATGGCAAAGACCTTTCAACCTGGGGAGTTACTTTTTATTCTAAAAACCTTTAGGACTATTTCGATTTGTTACCACAAGTAAGAAAATACTTGGGTTTCAGTTAAATTTCACTCACAGATTAATTTAGTGTGAACATAATTTTAAGTACTAAATATTTTGATCCAGAAAAAGAGAGTATTCACTAACTTTTAAAAGTCTTCTTTTATGCCCTGAGGTGACATTTTATAGTAATATATGGATAGGTTTATTGTTGAACAAAATTTTATTCCCTGAATTGCTGGAGCGTTCCTCATGCAAGAGATCTATTGATAATAACACTTACTGAATAAAAAGGAATAAAATTAATTAAAACCTCACATACTTTGCCAATATGACAGGCCCGAAATAATTTGAATGAAGCCGAATCAATAAATCAAATGGTGATTTAAAATATCAACTGTGATTGTTAGGAGAAAATTAGTTTCTATTTTCTCTCTCCATATTAAATTTTTTGTCTAGAGTTAAACAGACAAAGCATCAGTTCAAAAAATAGCCAAAATGTGTTAACTTCTATAAGATTATAAAATATTCATATGTTCTTTGTAATATTTTTGACTTACATATATTAAAATATTGCATATTAAAATCAATAAATGTTAACAATTATTTCAAAGTTTATTTTAATTTTTATTTTGTTCTAATTTATTATAAATTTTATTCTAGATAATTTTTATTTTTAGAAATCTTATTCATGCCTTCAGTTATAATTATTACTTCCTTCCATATGATTTCTAAACCTTTTGGGAAATATATCTAAATCTATATTTATACCTATACCAACACCAACCTGAAAATCTCTCTCTTTCTTCTCTCTCTCTCTGTCTCTCCATGGAATTCCAGAAATCTGTAGGTTAAAGTTTAGTTATCTCTTCTGGCATCCAACACTGCATGTTAAGCCATTGACCTGATAGTTTTGTTGTGTATGATGTGCTGGATCTCTAAATTCAAACTGTCCTAAACTTTAAATTTTTCTCTTGTGGACTCAAACAAACATTTCTCTTGACTCCCTTTTATACTAATAACAACACCAACCTCAAATCTTGGAGTTATATTTAATTCGATCTCCAGCAACCAAAGGCTCTAAATTTTCTTTTCCACAAATAAAAGGACTCTGGCCAAATTTTGGTATTCATAGAAAACACTTTTACTGAATCTCTGTCTTCACTTATAACACAAAAATATAATTCCTTTTATATTTCATTTATTCATTCAGCTGATACCATTAAAAACCTACTCTATGCCAGGCACTGAGAAAATAGGAAAGGACAAGACCGATATGCCCTCTCAGCTCAGAGATCTCAGAGTCTAGCTGGAAAGACCAATATTAAAGGGCTACATTGGGATTCATTGACACTCATCCATCCTTTCTATATTTAGTCTTATTTTCCCTGCAAGAAAAGCTAAAACATCACCTCTTTCCACAGAACTTTCCTTAACCCTTTTACAAGTTCTAATAGCCCAGAAGTTTACACTGTCTTTATAATGCCAACCCTTTATTCACTTTTGAATCATTTAATACTATAGTATTCATTGTACGCTCATCAAGGATACTGAAATTCAAATATCCACAATTCCTGGAACTAATAGGAAATCAATCAATGTGAATTTTAAGTTCAAGTTGAGCATTCCTAATCAAACATTTTGAAATCTAAAATGCTCTAAAATTTGAAACTTTTTAAGTGCCAACGTAATATCACAGTCAAAAAGTCCTCAACTAACCTCGTGTGACAGGTCACAGTTAAAACACAGGTGCACAACACACAGTTCATTCAGTGTCACCAGAGGACAAAAGACCGTCCCAGCCCCTTTCAGCTGCAATGTATCTTCTCCATGCATGCCCAGATCCCCCCAAGCAAACATGCCCACACGTGCAGGCCAGTCGCTTCCAAGGCGCATCCTCACTATGCCTCACATGAGGTCAAGACACATGTGCATTAATCACTGTGGGGTTATTTTTGTCATTGTCGGTTTAGTGTTTGTTTGTTTTTCTTATTCTATGCTCTGTAGTATAAAGATATTTTTGAAAATATCAAAAGAAAAAAATCCCTGCAGATACCTCTAATAATAGTGATAATGGTGATAAAAAAAAAAAGAGGAAGCATTTATGTTTATCTATAGCACAAAAAGAGAAGCTGTTGGACAACCTGGACAGTGGTGTAAGTGTAAAACGTCTTAGAGAGAAGTGTGGTGTTGGATTGACTCATTATGACCCAAAGAAACAAAAGGATAAACTGTTGAAGTTCTATGCTGAAAGTGATGAACAGCAGTTAACGAAAAGTATAAAAACACTACATAAGGGTAAAAATGAAGATCTCAATCATGTACTAAAAGTGTGGATTTGTTCACAGTGAACACATGATGCCTAATGGTATCATAAGGTATGATCACGATAAAAAAACCAAATATCTATTATAATGAACTGAAAATTGAAGAAAACTGCATATTCAGCAGGCTGGTTGCAAAAATTTAAGAAAAGAACATGGCATTAAATTTTGAAAGATTTGTGGTGATACAGCATCTTCTGCTGATGAAGCAGCAGAGAAATTGCCAAGGTCATCACTAACAAAAGTCTGATGCCAGAAAAAGTCTACACCACTGAAGAAACATCACTGTTTTGGTGTTATTGCCCCAGAAAGGCACTGACTACATCTGATGAGACAGCTTCTATAGGAATTAAAGATGCCAAGGACAGAATAACGGTGCTGAGATACGACGTTGAAGTAGGCACACAGGAAAGTAAACTCGCTGTGATAGGCAAAACTTGCTTCCTCACTGTTTTCAAAAATGAATTTCTTACCAGTCTATTATTGTGTTAACAACAAGATGGATCACCACAGACATCTTTTCTGATCGATTTCACAAACATTTTATACCAGCATCGTGTGTTCCACTGAAAGGAAGCTGGACGGTATGATGACTGTATGATTTTGTTGCTCATTGACAACTCTTCTTGTCATCCTTCAGCTGAAATTCTCATCAAAAACAGTATTTATGCCATGTACTTTCCCCCAAATGTTACCTCATTAATTCACTCAAGTGACCAGGGGATTTTAGATTATTAAAAAATAAATGTAAAAACACTTTCTTGAATAGCATGCTGACAGTGGTGAACAGAGGTGCAGGTGTGAAAAGTTTAAAAAGAGTTTAGCATGAAGGATACTGTATATGCTGTTGCAGTGCTTGAAACAGTGTCACTAAAGACAGTTGTCCGTGCCTGGCATGGCCTCTGACTCTGAGAATGTTCAGTGATGATGATGAACAAAGTGATAACTTTGAACAATTCTGCATGTGAAGTGAGATAAAAATCACGTCTTATCTTCTTATATATGCAAAAAAATATACACTCAGAGTCTTTCAGGAAACTGGACAAAGTGTATATCGAAGTTTTGAACATCAGTAAAGGAGCTTTAGTTGTTCATTCATTGACTGATGGCAAAACAGCCAAAATGGTTCTGAATCAAAGCGATGATGCTAATTGTGGTGACGAAGATGATATCATTAACACTGCAGAAAAGTGCCTATAGATGACATGGCGAAAATGTATGATGAGCTTATTGAAGAACTAAAGCAGCATTCATTCATAACAGAATAAGAAATTGTGTCAGATTATAAAATAGAAAAGCGATTTCTAAAACAAAAACCATTGTTAATGAGCCAGATGACCCTGGAGGAATCATTTTAGAAAACCATTCAGCAGAGCGTCTCCTCACTCCCAGAGGACCCTGTTCCTGGTCCCTCAACTGTTTCTGGTGTTTCTTCTCATCCAAGAAAATGAAATGCAGTATACTGTAACCTTTCAGTCAAAATGCAGCATTGTGGATGAAGACCGAAAGCCTGTGGTTGTTTGTTATTGCTGTTGTTTAACAGCTGATACAGGCATTCTGGTGATGCTACTGTGCTGCTTCGTTACCTTGAACACATTATTCTTTTATCGTATTAGTGGCGTGTCATATTTGTTACTGTGAAGTACTTATGTGCGAATAGATGTAAGAAAATAATTGCTTATTGGTAGCATATAAATTCGGAGTCAGAAATGATGGTGATGCCAAACAACCACAGATTGTTCACATGCGTGGTTGACATAATGACATCTTTGTTTTTTAATGGCTTAATGTACCCAAACTTTGTTTCATGAACAAATTATTAAAAATATTGTATAAAATTACCTTCAGGCTATGTGCATGTGTGTGTGTGTGTGTATATATATATATATATATATATGAATTTTGTGTTTAGACTTGGGTCTCATACCCAAGATATCTCATTATGTATATGCAAATATTTCAAAATCTGAAAAAATTTGAAATTCAAAACACTTCCCATCCCAAGCATTTTGGATAAGGGATATTTCACCTGTGTAAAGCTGAAGTGTGTATGTTTTATCAGCAAGAGATTGTTTTCAAATTCCTTCCTGCTCTGTTTTCTGCCATTTTCATTGTTTTTATTCTTCATTACCAATAAATTATAGAGTTGTCATCCTGCCTTATAATTATTCACTAACAAAATGTGACATGTTGGATCATTTTATTACATGATATGAGTATAACAATAAAATGAAGCACAATAGATGATAAACAAACACATCCAGGAATTACTCCAAAGTAATTCTTCCCATCATCTTGTGAATGCATGTGGTAGGTAATATAAAATAAATAGAACCTGCCTAATGCATTCTGATGGCCTGCTTTGTTTTTGCTGGTGGTGTTTTGTTTTGTTTTGCTTTTGGAAATTTATGGAAAATAGTGACTAAAATTATGCAACAAAAATAATAAATGCAGACTACATGCTATGTAAATATATATTTTAAAGAAGGGAATGGAATTTGATTGGTTGATTTTTCTTTATTTATCACACTAGGGTGCAAATTTAAACTCTTCCTCTAATCTAAACCCTTTCTAACAAATGACAACGTGCCACCACTGAATATAATGTAAGAACTTGCCACATAATTAAATAAGGTTGCAGAAGTATGATTTTCTCTTGGCAGTTTGTTTTAATGAATTGCTTTTTGGAATTCCCAGTTCTCCAAGCTACAAAAGGATTATGTTTGTTATGGGACTGCTAGGTAATTATACTGTTATTCCTAAAAAGAGAAGCATATCACTGTCACAAATAATGACAATTAGAAACCATCTTAGTCTTAATAGTACTCCCGTTTATTTTCATGCAAGTAAATTATCGTTAGTGAAGAAAATGGTATCTTTGGAAAGATAACATTTTTATAAAATCAAGGTTAGACTGTCAAGGCTCTGCCAGTAATTCTATTTTATACTTGATTAACTGCTTTGTTTTGCTTCTCCAAATTCATTTAAAGAAAAAATCATGTCACACACTTAAAATGACCTAGTATTTTTATTTTTTGCTTTGATCATTATTTTTAATTGATGTATAATAACTGAATATATTTATGAGGTACAGTGTGATATTGTGATACATGCATACAATATGTAATGATTAAATCAGAGTGATTATCTTATCCATCATGTCAAACATTTATCATTTCTTTGTGTTGGGAACATTCAAAATTTGCTCTTCTATTTGAAAATGTGTAGTAAATTATTGTCAATTTTATTTACCCGATAGTGTAGAACTCATACTCCTATCTAGCTGTACTTTTGTATCCGTTAACAACATTTGGCTCTCCTCTCTCCCCTCTGTTCTTCCCCACCTCTGGCGATCACTATTCTACTCTCTATTTTTATGAGATGAATTTTACTAGCATCCACGTATGAGTGAAAGTGTGCAGTATTTATCTTCCTGTGCCTAGCTTATTTCACTTAATGTAAGTGCTCCAAATTTATTTATGTTGCTGCTAATGGCAGAATTTTGTTCTTTTTTATGACTAAATAATACTCTTGTGTCTACATGCCACAATTTTTAATCCATTCATCTGTTGATGGACACTTAGATTAATTCCATATTTTGACTATTGTGAATAGTGCTGCAATAAACATGGAAGTACAGATATCTCTTTAATATATTGATTTCCTTTCCTTTTATACATCTATTATTGAAATTTCTATATCATATGGTAGTTCTGTTTTGTTTTTTTCAGAGACCTCAATGCTATTTTCCATAATAGCTGTATTAATTTTTCACCAGCAGTGTGTAAGCATTCTTTATTTTTCTCCACATTCTTGCCAACACTCACTGTATTTGGTCTTTTTGATAAAAACCATTCTAACTGGAGTGAGATGATATCTCATTGTGATTTCAATTTGCATTTTTCTGATGATTAGTGATATTGAACATTTTTTAATATACTCATTGGCCATTTGTATGTATTCTTTTGAGACATATCTAATCAGCTTATTTGTCCTTTTTTTTCAGCATATTAAGGGGGTACAAAGGTGTAGGTTACATATATTGCCTTTGCCCCACCTAAGTCAGAGCTTCAAGTGTGTCCATCGCTGAGATGGTGCACACCGCACCCATTGGTGTGAATATATCCATCCTCTCCTCCTCCTTCCCACCTGCCTGACACCTGATGAATGTTACTATTATATTTGTACATAGGTATTGATCAGTTAATATCAGTTTGATGGTGAGTGCTTTTTTTTTTTCATTTCTGTAATACTTCACTTAGTAGAATGGGCTCCAGCTCTATCCAGGATAATATAAGAGGTGCTAGATCACCATTATTTTTTGTGGTTGAGTAGTACTCCATGGTATACATATGCCACATTTTATTAATCCACTCATGCATTGATGGGCACTTGGGTTGTTTCCACATTTTTGCAATTGTGAATTGTGCTGCTATAAACATTAGAGTGCAGATGTCTTTTTTTTTTTTTAGGTTAACTTGTGGTTGTTTATTTTTTAAAAAATAACATAATTCTACATATACATTCTGTTTCATGTTATTCTTGTCTAACAATTTCATATGAAAATTCCTCCATATTAACTGGCATAAATATAATGCCTTTTTTAAATGGCTAAATATTATGTCTTGAAATGGCTACATCACCATTTATTCAACAGATTCCTATTGATGGGCCAGCAGACTGTTTGGAGGTTGCAGTGAGCTATGATGATGTCACTACACTCCAGCCCAGGTGACAGAGAAAGATCTTGTCTCAAAAAAAAAAAAAAAAAGAAAGAAAGAAAAAAGAGAGAGAGAAAGAAAAAGAGAGAATTTTAGGGGTTCGTGGAACTGCTCTGTATCTTGAATGTGGTGTTGGTTACATACTGTATGCATGTTTGCAGACTTACAGAATTCAACACTAACACTGGTGAATTTTACTTTATCTAAATCATAATTTTATCCATTCCCTTCAATCAGAAAACCCATGCTCAGAAATTTATTCCATAAAATTAAAAAGCACTAACACAGAAGCATTTTTTATATTACACAAAACAGAAAACAGATGTCTTTTTTACGGAATGTCTTTTTTACCTTTGTGTAGATGCCCAGTAATGGGATTGCTGGATCAAATGGTAGTTCAACTTTTAGCTGTTTAAGGTATCTCCATATTGCTTTCCACAGAGGTGTATGAGTGCAGTCCCACCAGCAGTGTATGAGTGTTCCTATCTCTCTGCATCCATGTAAACATTTATTGTTTGGGGACTTTTTGATAAAAGCCATTCTCACTGGAGATAAGTGATATTTCATTGTGGTTTTGATTTGCATTTCCATGATGGTAAGAGATGTTGAGTATTTTTTCATATGTTTTTTGGTCATTAGTCTATCTTCTTTTGAAAAGTTTTTGTTCATGTCCTTTGCCTACTTTTTATAGGGTTCTTTGATTTTTTCCTTGATGATTTTCCTGGGTTTTATGTAGATTCTAGTTATCAGCCCTTTATCAAATGAGTAGCTGATCTATCCAATGTGGTGAGTAGTGAGAATAGTGAGAGTAGTGACTATTCAATGCTGAGAGTGGGGTGTTGTAGTACCCAACTCCAATTGTATTGGAGCCTATCTCTACTTTTAGATCTAATAATATTTACTCTATATATCTGGGTGCTTCAGTATTTGGTACATATTTATTTATAATTGCCATAATCTCTTGCTGAATTTATCCTTTTATCATTATATAGTTACCTTCTTTTTCTCTTTTTACAGTTTTTGATTTAAAGTCTGTGTTATCTGATATGAATATAGCTGCTCCTGTTCCATTCTGGTTTCTGCTTACGTGGAGTATCTTTTCCTATCCTTTATATGTGCCTTTATAGGTGAAGTGACTTTCTGGTAGGCAGCAGATACTTGTGTCATGTTTTTTCACTCATTCAACCAGTCTATATCATTTAATAGGCAATTTAATCCATTTATATTCAAAGTTTTATTCATAAGTGAGGATTTATTCCTGTCATTTTGTTAATATTTTTTGTTTTCTATATCCCTTTTCCTTTCTTCCTTATTTTTTATCATTACAGTTTCATAGTTTTCTGTAGTGATAAGATGTGATTATTTTCTCTTTCTGCTCTGTATATCTGCTTTACCTGTCAGTTTTGTACTTTTCATGTTTTCATGAATAACTTATGGTATTTTATAGCATTATATGTTGACTATAATTAACAATTTATTGTATATTTTAAATAACTAGAGCAGATTTTGAAGGTTCTCAACACAATGATACATTTTCAATATGATAAATATGTTAATTACACTGATTTATTAGTTATATTAATACATTGCATACATGTATTGTATACATTGTATACATTATCACACCATATCCCAGATATATGTACAATTATTATGTGTCAATTAAAAATACTAAAAACAGTAAAAAAAATATAACCAAAGCAGGCCATTAAAATAGAATTTGATAGTGTTTAGAATCATGTTATTTTGCTGCCCCTATTATCAGAGTCTGGTCAATAACCATAAATTTGAGAGAGATAGAAAATGACAATAACATAGAGATAAATGAGTGTTTTCCTCAGAAAATTGTCCTGTATATTCTGATCCCACCAATGTAAAGTTCTCTAGCGCTGTCTTTAAATTGATTTTAACTTGTTTCAATCATTTAATCAAGCCATTTTAGCAATCAATTTTTTCATCTTGTATCAGGGTGTTTGAGTAGATAAGCACTCTGAAAACACATACACATATGAATAGAAATTCTAGAAAATATTATAATTTCAGGGGGGTTTAATTATAGAAATCTACTCTCCAGATAACATAATTCCAGACATATACATAATTATTTGCATGAAGATATTTTTATAGTTTAGTAACACTAGAAAGAATGATATAAATAATTGTGACATGTAGTTTGATGAACAAATAAAATAAGAGCATGTATAGTCCAAGAAAAAATAAATACTTACCATTTTGTGGATAGTAAATTTTAATTTGAATATAACATCAATGATATAGAAACACATTTGTAGCTTGGGTATTATTCACAGAACCATTGTATCTCCTGCTATTTGTTTTTAAACATATTTGCTCTTAGTTTTTCACACATATTTCCTTGGGATTTAAATTATTTCTTTGAGGAAATATTTACAAACTGTTTTTAAATTAGGGACTATTCATATACTCAACTGCACCATTATATTAATAAAATGGCTGTCATATGATTGTCTGATTTGTAAATCTGTTCCTGATAGCTCTATTTGGAAACATGGCCAAAAATATAAAACATCTTGCATGTATCTTCCATTTAATTTTCCAGTCAGAGATTTTGTGGTGTGTATGTGTGTGTGTGTGTGGGGGGGGTGTGTGTGTGCGTGCGTGCGCGCGCGCGCGCATGTGTGTTGATTAAATCATTTTGTTTGGGTGGAAACACTGCAATCACGCAAATCCAAAAACTTCATTAGCTTTTAGGAAATTACCTATTAACAAAAGAATACATGCTTCTTTTAATAGAAAAACAAATCTCTTTAACCATAATAATGATTTCAGGTATGTATGCTAGCAGAATATAGTAAGATTGGAAAAGAATTATCTGACCACAATTTGAGGAAACAGCAAGAACATATCAACTTCTGAGACTGACAGTAATAGAACCAGTTTAAGAGGGATCAAAATAGCCAGATTCAGACACAGATTTCTTAGTGTACTATCAAAGAAACAAGAACACTAACTATACTACAAAGTGAAAATTAAACCAGCTGTTTAATATTAAAACAAAAAAGCATGAAAATGGGAGATGGATATACAATGAATAAGTATATGTCACTTTTCATTATACATTTTATCAGAAATAGGGTATTCTGAGTAGGCAAAATAACTTCCAGTTTTTAAATCAATGCATTATTCTTATTAGCAACTAGGGTGGGTAATTAGGGGGAGTGTAAGCCAACCCAGAAGGTATTACAGGTTACAGCCCTGACACTACACACTGGAATGTGTGTCCTCAACTCTTCTGAGGCATAGAGATCACTAGAAATGGTGTGGGGCACAGAACAAGAGAAAACAAATGTCAACCTTGCCCTGGGAGAGGCAAGAGTCAGATTCTGCCATCAAGCACTGAGTTTAAGTCAGGAAATGTAAGGCAGAGACATCAGGAGCATAAACTTAGTAGTTACAAGAGTAAATATCAGCAAGAGTGGAGGAGGATAGCTACATAATTTGCAGGACCCAGTGCAAAATGAAAATGTGTGCCCCTTATTCATAATTATTAAGAATTTCAAGACTGTGACAGAAGTGCATTAAACCATACATGAACTCTTGCAAGAATAGAGCCCTGTACAGTTGACCACCCATAAATATTTCCCTGGGAAGAGTGAAGGAAAACCAAAGGATTCACATCAAGGCACCCTTTCATTGCTTTAAAAAAAAATGTGAAAAAATATGAAACCACCAGACATCACGACCTGTGCCTATAATCCCAGAATTTGGGGAGGCCAGGGAAAGAGAATTTCTTCAGGCCAGGAGTCTGAGAATAGCCTGAACAAGAACCATATAGCAAGACCCCCAACTATAATAATAATAATAATAATCATTAACTGGGCATGGGGGCATGTGCATTTAGTCCCAGCTACTCAGGAAGCTGAGGTGGGAAAATTGCTTGAACACTGGTGTTTGAGGTTACAGTGAGCTATGATCAATTCATTGCACCCTAGCCTGGATGACACAACAAGACCCCATTTCTTAAAAAAACCAAAAGTGATAGTACTTGAATATAACAATAACGTTATTCATATTACTGTTGTGTTTAGGTTATTTTGCCCCTTAAACTTTATAGCAGTTTCAGTGCCCTATGGCAAGATAATGCATAGGCAACAGTGTCTTATGTGACCAAGTAGAATTAATTTTATGTTTTGTTGTTTTAGTTAATTATTGAGCACATGGTACAAAATAGTGACTCTGTCATGTATTTAACTTTGTTTATTTAAGACTAATTATTTTATAATCTTAGTAATCTGTTTTCATTCATAGAACAACTAGTAACAAAAAGCATATTTTCATTATTTAAATTCGAGGAGATTGCATGTACATTAAAAATTACATTTTGGGTTATTTTAATAACATTATACATAAGACTGTCAGTGAATCAGTCAACTTAAGTTAATATAAAATTTATATTATTTATGTGGCTGTGAGTGAATCAAGCTACATAAAATTGATAATTCATGTTTCCTTATTTGTAAATTTAGGTTCTCTAAACATTGATATATTGTGTGTGTGTGTGTGTGTGTGTGTGTCTCTGTGTGTGTGTGTGCTCTCATCTGAATGTTTTAAATAATTTCATCAAAGGTGGAAAGATCAGGAAATTAACCTGAGCCACTTAGAATTACTTATGTGAGTGGTAAGAGATATGGATCCTGTTTCAATCTTCTACATGTGCCTATCCAATTTTCCTGGCACCATTTACTGAATAGGATTATTTTCCCTAATATAAATTGTTGTTTGCTTTGTTAAAGATCAGATGGCAATATGTGGATGCTTTTATATCTGGGTTCTCTGTTCTGTTCCACTGATCTACCTCTTTATTTTTGTGCCAGTACCATGCTGTTTTGGTTACTATGTCGTCGTAGTATAGCTTAAGGTTTGGTAGAGCTATGCCTATTTATTCCTTTTCCTTAATGTTACTTTGGCTATTCAGGCTCTTTTCTGGTTCCAAACAAAGTGTAGAATTATTTTTTTATAGATCTACAAAAAATGATGTTAGTATTTTGATGGGGATTGTATTGAATCTGTGAATGATGTGGGATAGTATGGACATTTTAACAATGTTGATTCTGCCAATCTATAAGCATGACATGTTTTTCCATTTGTTTACATCTTCTGCAATTACCTTCCTCAGTGATTCGTAGTTCTCTTTGTAGAGGTCTTTATATCCTTGGTTAAATATATCCCTAGATACTTTATTTTCTTTGTTGCTATTGTGAAAGGTATTGAGTCTTTGATTTGATTCTCCACTTGACTGTTGTTGGTGTATAAAAATGCTACTGATATGTGTACATTGATTTGTAACCTGAGATTTTGCTGAATTGATTTGTCACTTCAAGGAGTCTCTTGCCAGAGTCATTGGGTTTTACTAGAAATAAGATCATATCACCAGAAAAGAGTAATAGTTTGATCTCTTCTTTCCCCATTTGGATATTCTTGATTTCCTTCTCTTGCCTGATTGTTCTGGCAAGGATTTCCAACACTATGTTGAATAAAAGTGGTAATAGTAGGCACATACTTTCAATTTTTCTCTTTTCAGTATGATGTTGGCTATGGGTTTGTAATACATGGATTTTATGATTTTGTGGTATATTCCATCTATGCATATTTTTTTAGAGTTCTTTTCAAAAATGGTGCTGAATTTTGTAAAATGTTTTTTCTGCATCTACTGAGATGATCATATGGTCTTTGTTTTTGCTTGTTTATGAGATGAATTACATTTATGCATTTACATATGTTGAACCATCCTTGCATCCCTGGGATGTAGCTCACTTGGTTGGGGTGGAATTTTTTTCTTTTTCTTTTTGGATGTGCAGCTGAGCTCAGTTTGTTAGAATTTAACTAAAGATGGATAAAATATTTAAACCTAAGCCATAAAACCATAAAAATTCTAGTAGAAAACATTGGAAAAACTCTTCTATATATTGGCCTAGGCAAAGAATTTATGAAGAAGACCCCAATGACAACCACAGAAAAACAAAACTAAATAAATGGAAATTGATTAAATTAAAAAAACTTCTGCACAGCCAAGGAAACAATAGAGTGAATAGACAACCTACAGGATGGGAGAAAATATTTGCATGCTATACATCTGATAAAGGGCTAATAACTGGAAACTACAAAGAACTCAAGTAAATCAGCAAGAAAAAAATCAAACAAACCCAGTAAAATGTGGGCAAAGTATATGAACAGAAGCTTTTCAAAGAAAATAGACAAATGGGCAATAAATATATAAAAAAATGCTCAACATCACTAATTATCAGGGAAATGCAAATCAAAACCACAGCAAGATAGCACCTAACCCCAGTAAGAATGGCTTTTATCAAAAAGTCCCAAAATGATAGGTGCTGGTGCCAATATAGAAAAAAAAGGAATGTTTATATGCTGTTGGTGGGACTGCAAACTAGTACAATCACTATGGAAAATAGTATGGAGATTTCTCAAAGAACTAAAAGTATAACCACCGTTTGATCCAGCAATCCCACTACCGGGTATTTACTCAAAGGAAAAAAAGTCATTTTATCAAAAAGACACTTGCGCTCAAATATTTATTGCAGCACAATTCACAATTGCAAAGATGTGGAATCAACCCAAGTGTCCATCATTCAGGATTGAATTAATAAAATGTGCTGTATGTATACCATGGAGTACCACTCAGCTGTAAAAAATGAATTAATACCTTTTGCAACAATCTGGATGGAACTGAGACCATTCTCCTAAGAGAAGTATGGCAAGAATGGAAAACCAAACACTACATGTACTTGCTGTTAAATTGGAACTAATTGAACAGCACTCACATGCACAGTAGGAATTAAAACTCAACAGAAGTCAAACAGGTGGGAGGGAGGAGGTGGGGTATGGGTGAAATCATACCTAATGGGTACAATGTACACTATGTGGGAGATGGGAACACTTGTAACTTTGTCTCAAGCAGTACACAAGCAATCCATGTAACCAAAACATTTGTACCCCTGTAATATTCTGAAACAAAAAAATAAAATAAAATAAAATAAAATAAATAATTGCTTATGTGTTCCAAGTGAAGGAGAAAACACCAACAATCTTTTAAGAACAAAAAAATGAAAAAAAATCTAATATTATTCTTTTCTAATTCTAGGGCTATTAAACCATGTCTAGTAGCTAGATATTTACGTATTTCTAAAACAAATAAATGTCTTTCCTGAGGTTAACTACAAAAAAATGAAAGTGTTATCCTTTCTGATCACATCACAGTTGTCATTTCTCTAACAACACATTACAAATTAGAGGAGATACAATGCCTCAGAATTGTTGTAGGGGCCAGAGCCTTTTCGGATTATACTTTCCGTGCCCAGCAAATGGCTGCTACAGGTGATTAACCATGACTGTTACACTATCATGTAAACACACAACTTTTTTCTTTTGAAAAACATTTTACAAGTCTTTGTATTTGAAAGGCGAAAGCTAGGCATCTTAACTCTGGCTATCCATGAGAATCACAGGGAGAGGTTATAACAAGGGCAGGTGTTAAATAACTGATGAGGATTTGGCATAGTTGCTGCAGTGTCATATTGTTTAAGTTCCCCAAATAATGTCAACATTTAGGGCAGTTTTGAAAACCACTGGTCCTGGATCTAGATGTGTCTAGTTTATATTGTCCATTGATGTAGAGAGGAGAAGGAGAATTTGTGCTTTGATAGATACAGGTCAAAGTAATCTAAAGTCCTAACCTTGGCATCCCTTCGCTTTGTGTAGTTTCATATCTTAAGTGTGGGAATTTTAGAGATGAAGATCTGAGCTTGATGGATCACATTTATCCTCCAGTGGCAAAACCCTATAACAGGATGGCTTATGTGCATTGGGAGTAAAGTCACAAGGTTTTGTACTTACTGGAGCCTTGGTGAAGGCACACCCAACCAACCTGTGGGAGGTAGAAAGGGCATCAATGAGAGGGTTTCTGAAAGTTGCTAGGAACTGCTATTTGGAATAATGATGCATCAAAACTTTGCATAGTGATTGATTTTGAGTTAGCACATGTTTGCAGATTAAGGAGAGACCAAGCAGACAGTTTCTGTTTCCTGTGCCTATGACTCACCCTAGTGAGGAGGAAAGTCAGAAAACTAAGTTCTATAGTCATGAAATCCACAAAATCATAGTTTTGTTAGCAAAATACAAAATCACTACAGTAAACAGCCACATACAACTCGAAACCACCAGATGGCTTTTATTATAGCATGATCAGAGTGGCTAACAGCACAGATGCTGGGAGCCAAAAGCCTGAATCTTAAGTCTTGGCCCTACTGCTTATAAGATGTGGAACCCAAGGCAAGCTGCTTTGATTTTCTAGGCTCAATTCCCTCACCTGCAAAATGGGACTATTAGAATTACCTAATTTGATGGATTGTTTGGAGGCTTTATTAAGTTAAAACGGGAATAGTGTTTAGTATGTAATGAGTAGTCAGTACATGTCAGTGATTATAATTATTTTGGGGTAGCAAATCTCTGATAGTCTAAAAAAGACTGAGAATATTCCCAGTAATTTAGCATTTGCTATGTTAAACAGCTTATAACTCAGAGCCAGTGGGACAAACCCGCTATCAAGAGCTGTGAAGGGGGTGACTTACCACCAGGCGCACTTCCATCTGTTGCTGTTGATTAAACATGCCATTGGAATTAAAGTTGTCACACGCTAATTATAAAGCTGGCGATGGCTAATTCACATGCCTTTGAAATATACTCCCAGACTAGCAGGTAAACAGTGTCGGCAATTATAGCATCTCATTAATTCTGTAAAAAGTGATAATATTAGTTGAATTAGGTGGTTAATAGTCCCCTTTTCCAGAAAAAACAAAAAATGTGTAGGAGTTGAAAAGCTTCCAATCTGCTCCCATATGTAAAATTTAAGCATAAGGGAGAATCCTAGAATTTGAAGCAGAGAGGTTTTTCTTGGCAAGGAAGCATTTTGCTAGCTGAGCATAGTTTAATGACTGAAATACCACTTCAATAACACAAAAGCTCAGTCTGTTCTGGCTTCAAAAAAAAATTATTCCCCAGAGGGTCAGACAAATAGGGAACTTTTTTGCACTTCACATTCACTGTAGACATCCTGAACTTCAGTGGGCTAGTGTTGCAAGTCAACACCGATTAGGAGGATTCTAGGATTTCACAGGTTGTTCAGGCCAGCTGTTCAGTGTGCACCTGATTGTCTGGGTGATTAATGCCCTAGTTAAGACTGCGAGAGAAAGAAAATTTTGTCTGCGAACAAAAGGGTCATGCAAGATTCTTTACTTACTTATTTGTTGTTAAACATGTTTCTCACGGTGTTTTACAACAGAAAGTATTTCTAATTTTTTTGAGCAACAGGACACTTTCATTATATGTGTTCTCTCATGTTTACATCAGCAAATTTTAGAATCTTCCAAGTTTGCAGATGCTTTATAATGTTTCCTTTTAAAGCTGATTTGTTACTAGGAAAAGAAATATCTTTTGATTCCCTAGAGTACATTTATTTGTTCTAAATATAAATACATTAATTAATATACTCTAAAGGCAAGATCTACATGTTTAAAAGAAATTAAAATCAATCTACTCATTGTTCCTTTTATTTTTATAAATAATTTATGGCAAAATTCTGCTTGTAATTAACCTAGCCACAGTGTATCTGCTTTGTTATTGTTATTGTTAAAATAATTCACGGCTGATTAAAAGAATAAAAGGAATTAGCATTTATTGAGTAATGACTACCATCCAGTCTCTTAACTTGCATTATTTTATTTAATATTCACATTTAAGTTATATATTTTAATTCCTATTTTAAGGAAGAGGAAAGGGAGGCTCTTAGCATGTAAGTTGCCCAAGGTCACAAAAAGAAAAGGATGACTCCAAAATGAGAAATGTTCCACTCCATCTTGTTACTTTAGGTCTCTACAGTTTAAATATATCAATACAGGAAAGAAATGATAACAACAAACAACAATATAAGAAGTAGAAAGTCATGGAAATTAAACAACTTTCTTCTGAATGATTCCTTCATAGATGAGGAAGTAAAGATGGATATTGAAAGATTCTTTGAACTAAATGACAAAGATGACACAAGTTATCAAAATCTGTGGGACACAGCCAAAGCAGTCCTGAGAGGAAGTTTATTTCCATAAATGCCTATATCCAAAAGTCAAAAAGATCACAAATAGACAACCCAATGAATCGACTCAAAGAACTGGAAAAAGAAGAACTGACCAACCCCAAACCCAGCAGAAGAAGAGAAATTAATGAGATCAAATCAGAACTAAATGAAATTGACAACAAGGAAACTATACGAAAGATTAATAAAACAAAAAGTTGGTTCTTTGAAAAAATAAACAAAATTGACAAACCTTTGGCTAAACTAATGAAAAACAGAAAAGAAAAATACCTAATAAGCTCCATCAGGAACAAAAAAGGAGAAGTTACAACTGATGCCATGGAGATTCAAGATATAATTTATGAATATTAAAAAAACCTTTATGCACACCAACTGGAAAATGTGGAGGAAATGAACAAATTTTTAGAAACACACAGCCTCCCTAGGCTCAACCAGGAAGAAATAGAATTTCTAAACAGACCGATATCAAGGACTGAAATTGAAACAGTAATAAAAAAACATCCCAAAAAGGAAAAGTCCCGGACCAGATGGTTTCACACCCGAATTTTACCACAGCTACAAAGAAGAACTGGTGCTTATCCTGCAGAAATTATTCCACAGCATCGAGAAGGATGGACTCCTCCCCAACACATTTTATGAAGCCAACATAATCCTGATGTGAAAACCAGGAAAGGACGCAACAAAAAAGGAAAACTACAGACCAATATCCCTTATGAATATAAATGCAAAAATTCTCAACAAAATTCTAGCTAACCAAATCCAGGTCCTTATTAAGAAAATAATCCATCATGACCAAGTGTGCCTGATCCCAGAGATGCAGGGATGGTTCAACATATGCAAATCTATAAACATAATTCACCAAATAAACAGAAGCAAAAACAAAAAC
>CAUYSK010000537.1:0-20943 GCA_963575035.1 Avahi laniger | reverse complement strand
TTATTTTTATTGTGAAAGTACATCCTCAATCTTTCAAACACATGCTTTGGCTTGTGATTATCTTTCACTTTTTTTTAGAGCAATTTTTGTGAAACCATGGAAAAGTAAAAAAGTCATGTTATTTTCGAACATGAATTCTGTCGTGGACTCAATGCAGCACAGACAGCTCAAAATATCCATGATGTGTTTGGGAAGGATGTGGCTAATGAACACACAGTATGTTGATGGTTTAAGAAGTTCCATCCTGGTGATTTTAATCTTAAAAATGAGCCACGTGGGCGACCTGAAACCAAGGTGAATATGATGAACTGAAAGCTGTAGGGGAAGTGAATCCATCTCAACCTATGTGTGAATTAGCAGCAAAGTTTGACGTCACTATTCCGATAATATTGGACCCTTTGAAACCCATTAGCAAGGTAAAGAAGCTGGATAGATAGGTTCACATGAATTAAACGAGCATTAGAAGAGAAATCATCAGGCAGCTTGCCTTTCTTTGCTGTCACGACATGAAGGCGAACCATTTTTACACTGTATGAGCATAATGGCGAATCATTTCTACACATGTGATGAAAAATGGATTCTTTTTGACTATCACAAGCACTCGGCATAATGGTTGGACAAAGATAAAGTGCCAGAACATAGTCCAAAACCGAATATTCATCAAAAAACCTAATGATGTTTGTTTGGTGGTCCAGCACTGGTATTATCCACTACAGCTTCATGACAGCTGGTCAATCGATTACGGAGTGTGTACTGCAACCAATTGGATGAAATAATGAGGATGCTTGCAATTGAGCAGCTGAGATTGGTCAATGGAGATAGGCTAATTCTTTTCCAAGACTACATGTTGCAAAAACTAATGCTACTAAACTAAAGAGGTTGGACTTGGAAACTCTCTTGTCATCCACCATATTCACCAGACCTCGCGCTAACTGACTACCACTTCTTTCAGGCTTTGAACCACTTCTTACAGGGAAAAATATTCAATTCTCAAAAAGCTGTGGAAAACACCTTTCGGAATTTCATTGCCACTCACTCTCCAAGCTTCCTCGTTGCTAGTATAAACAAGCTACCATTAAGATGGCAAAACTGTGTCAATAGTGTAGGCGCATACTTTTATTCATTGTACTGCTTCTTGTTTGAGATATAATAAACTAAACTTTTGATTCAAAATCAGATATTTCATATTTAATGACCTAATATTTTTGTAGGAGTGATGGAGGTCTCGTTCTTGCTCAGCCTGGTCTCGAATTCCTGAGCCCAAGCGTTCCTCCTGCCTCAGCCTCCCAGAGTGCTAGGATTACCGGCGTGAGCCACTGTGCCCAGCTTTGTTATGGCTTTTGACAGTTGAGACATCTTAAATCAACTTCTCAAATGTTTCTTCTGCCATATTTTGAAATGTTACTTGCAATCAGGCAATAAATTGAGAAGCAATGCAGGAAGCCCAACACAGCTGCTAGAATAATCTTCCCTAAGTGTTGTTTGGGTAACAGCAGTCCCTCTCTTAGAAAGCTACAGTGGCTTTCATCTTCCTTTTGTTCCAGATATAAACTTCTAAATATTTGCTACAAGGTTTGGAAAAATTCAAACCCACCTACAAACACTATTGTGTTTTTTTGCTTGATGATTCACAATCAAATTCCCACTGTTGGCTTTTGAATCACCTATTGCTTCCAACCAAAACCTCTTTTCCATAAGCTAAAACATTTTCTTTCCACCAAAACTCATCTGTAAAACTTGCCAATACCACAATGTCTTTTTTTCTAAACAAACGAACAAAGAAACAAACTAAAAACACATTTATTTCATCAAAATGTTTCAACAAATCCCAGCATTTAGGCAGGTTTAAGGCCTGCAGGTAGAAATATTTGCCCAGGTCTCATCTGTCTTTTCAAAAATGTAATCCTTATTAAAGTGAAGTTGCTGGCTTGCTTGTCTTTGTAAACCTTTGAAATATTTTCTGCTATTCAAAATATTTTATATTAGCAGAAATGACTATAGTGTACCCACCATATGGAGTTCAATATTTTTATTTTTTGAAATGATGAATTACTGCATATTCTTCACAAACACTGTTAGATTTAAATTTATAAAACTTTTTGAGAGAAATTGTGCCTTATTTATTTAAAAAGCATAACACTTTTCTTTCAATATTGCATTAGATACAGTAGATACACATGTACAAAGATATATATTTAATTATTAATATATTCTTAGCAACTTTGTTTAGTGCAAAAAGTTATTCCACAGAAAGTTGATGAAACATACAGGTATTTAAAAATTATAAATGAGGCCACTGTATATATACTGATAAGGAAAAGTGTATCAGATATGGTGAAACAAGCAAAACTCACTCCAGAACTGCATGTAGAGAATGACACCGTTTGTTCAAAATAGTCTTGGGAGGGCTTGCTTCTGGGAAGTAAGATACTTTTAACGTCCCCTTTGCAAATAGCTTTGAGCATCTACTATTCTTATGGTATAAAATATAGAAGCAGATTTGGCTTGCTGTTCTGGGGAGAACCAGGCTGAAAGAGTGTAGGAGTGGATGGTGGGCAGGCAAAAGGCCAGGATGGGGGGTGGGTAGAGGAGAAGATGGAAAAGGAAAATTGGAGCAGGAAGGAGAGGGAAGAAAAAGAAGAGGAGGAAGAGAAAGAGGAAGAGGAGGAAGAAGAAGTGAAAAAGAAGAATAACAACAACAACAAAAATAAGAAAAACAAGAACGAAAATGAAGACCGAAGGACAAAAGAGACAAGGAGTCCAAGATTTAAGTAAAGGAAGCTGCGTTTAGCAGAATGAGTTCTGCTCAAGTCTTGTCACCTCCAATCAGATTTTCCCCTCTTCGATCATCTATAACACATTAAAATTAACAGAAATATTACTCTAAAAAAGAGAATTGTGTCATTTGTTCTATTAAGACTCTCTTGAATAATGTGGAATTGCATGGGAAATTATGAAAGTTGATAATTCAGTCTCTAAAACGTTAAAGAGCAAGAAAATTTAGATTCAAAATGACACAAGAAAACTTTTAGAGTGGTGTTCCCCAACACTTGATGATGGTTATGTTCATTGTTTTGATTGTCGTGATGTTTGCATGGGTGTGTAGCTATGTTAAAACTTATTAAATCAACCACATTAAATATGTGCAGTTTACTGTATGTCAATTATAACTCAACAAATCTTTTTTTAAAATCCTCAAAAAAATATTTCATTACCTATATTGGGAGGCGTTGCATAAACTCTTGGCTCAGTGTGGAAAAAATAATGTGGATCAAATCTATACCGATATGGAAACTGTCAATGTGATTATAACATATACAAAAGATAAAGAGGCAAAAGTATCCCTTGAGAAATTTAAGTTTTTAACAGTTTGAGAACTACTCTGTCAAGATTTCTTATATCTTGGATAAAATAGTGAGCTCCGTTCTTCTCTGAAGACCACATTAGGAGCAAGACCATGCTCCTGGGGAATTTTCTTATTCCAAACGGTTTTATTTTTGCCCTGAAGATCATGGATCCCACAAGAGTGGTTGGTACAATCATTAGAAAGCAGGACTTGATGAAAAAGAATAGCACTAAACAAATCTTGTCTTGAGTTAGCATCTATAGGAAGGAGAATTCTGGGATTTAGGAAAGTCTGTAACGATCCATGGTAGTAGTAGAACAATCACCTCCCATGGAACCTCTGAAGCATTCCTCACAGTTCTCGAAATCATGCAGAAAGGGGCTAATGAGACCAAACTAACTGAGGAAATTTCCCTGAAAATATTATTCTACAGTTGCTTGGGTAGAAGATATTTTAAAAAAGAGAAGGAAATTTGAAAAAATTTGAACATGATGCAGTAGCCAAGATAAAAACCTCACTGCTTCAGTATCTAAACATTTAAAACCATGAAAAAATGTGTTGAAGAACACAGTTGAAGCCCATACCAATGATAAGGTAGAGATTATTAAGAAGTGCATAAAACCTGTGGAAATGATATGCTAGTTGTTATCAACAAGCTGGTCTTATCCCAGTGTTGAACCTCATGCCCTTGGTATCCAACATCTGTGGCTGGAGGAGCCTCATCCACATCCTTGCCTCTCTGGTATCTACTCCTAAAACTTCTCCATCCCATTCCCCCTCACCAGGTCAACTCATTTTCTCATCACCACCACTAATCAGAGTATGATATTTGAATCTCTCCATCTCATCTAGGCTGTGGCAGATATCATGGGGAAAATGGGGCAACATATTAAAATACTTACAAAGTTCTGCTGGGGCTTCCATAGAGATTGTCCCAGCAGGAGGTCTAGATGTCAGTGAGAAGATGGTCATCATCACGGTTCCACCTGTTCATGGGTCAGAAGCTTATCTTTAAGAAACTAAAATGAGAGAATGTATTTAACCCCCCAAAAAAAGAGCATCTCAAAGTCCATATCAGAGTGGCCCTGTGATTTAGCAAGGGCAGCAAAACCATGATTGAACTGCAAAGTTTAAACAATGCTGAAGTTTGGCCCAGGGACCAAATTTCAGAAGAGGAGGAGGGAACGGTAGTCTAATTATACAGCGTTTTTTTTTTTTTGCCAGCCAAACTGAACAGCATAAGTTTATGACAATTGTATCTTTGTTGAAGCAGAAGTAGCAGAAATATTCTCAGGAATTTATCTCACATTGCAGCAATTGAGGCTCCCTGAAGTACCAACAAAACCATAGATGAATGTAGCCTAACACTGATGGAGTAATATCAAGCACTAGAACAGAGAACAACCCAAAACTTCCTAAGCAATAAGCAGTTGGCCACGGGCATGCAGGAACTTTAAAGAGGCCCCGAAAATACTCAGGGTTGAAAAGAGAGGTAGGGGAGTCAAACTAGTTTTACCAGATCAGCACAGCACAAGGCAGAGGTCTGCTTAGCCATGTGCCTCTCACCAGAGATTGTGAAGGTTTCCAGCCATAGGCACTACCATCCACATAGTATACTACATAACTCTCATGACACCATCCTGTTTAGTTGGACTAATACAGATGACCATGTTCAAAGCAAAGAAAAATTCACATCCTTTTCTTTTTTTTAATGTAAAACAGTCTCTATACATGTGTGTATTAAAGGGAGAAATGTGTTCAAATGTGTGGTCTGAAGAATACACAAGAGCATCCAAAGCATTAATATGTCTTTGAAATAATAATTTCTACAATTTGAATAACTTTAAGTTGTAATCCTTTTTTTCTTTTAACCCTTTAAATGATAAACATTTTAAATATCAAATTATTTGGGGCAGTCTAATGGTGTACAAACTTAAAGAATTTACATATCATATAATTTGACTAAATAAAAATTTTAATTATTTTTTTTTTCTTTTAACGCTTTGAAGGATAAACACTTTAATGGATAGAGTCATTTGGGGGGCAGTCAAATAGTACAGAAAGAACCTTTAAAGATACCTACGAAAAATTCATGGTAAAGGGAAAGAGGGGATCTGGGATGGGGCTTTATTCAAGTGGATACTCACAGCAGTTCTGGATAACCTGTGTAGGTCAACAAAAGTGATACCCTCTCTTAGAAAGATAAACTGTTTCTCTTTGTCTCTGACTCACATATCCATTATTTTTTGCTTCACAGATCTTAAGCTAGTTTTTGCATATAATTGTCTGCTTCTTTATCTCTTCCTTCCCTCTTCTCTCTTTCTTTTCCACACATATTCTTTACATTCCCTTATCCCACTGTCTACATGCATTACAGGCAAAACAATATCTCAGCATACAAATGGAAACACAAAAGTTGGCTTCAATCTATGCTTGGTGATTCACAGGACAAAAAGGTCCATGGTACTTGTCCTAAAATTTTGAAGAAGAAAACAAAGAATTCATGAAGCAGGAAGGAAAGAAGGGAATACTTATATTTTGTCTATATACATTTTCATATATATGCTATTGATATCCACTAAAATAATTTCCTTCTTTGAAAAAAAATTATGGCTAATACAAAACTAATAAGATCTTATTCCAGAGTGCCAAATAAAAACACCCTGAAACAAAAGGAAAAAAGGAAGGAAGGGAGGGAGGGAGGGAGGGAGGAAGGAAGGGAGGATGGGAAGGAGGGAGGAAGGGAGGGGGGAAGAAGAGAGAAAGGAATGGAGGGAAGGAAGGAAGGAAGACTCATCAGCTATTTTTTTTTCACTTCATATCGTGCTATTGTGTTTGTCATAGAGATTTTGGAAAGCGGATGCATTTTTCAATAAAAATGAGTTGGGAACAGAAGACATCAGTTGCCAGTCTCAAGAATGTGATGATCCAAGTGGCAACAACTGTTCAGAATAGTCTTCTGCTAGTCAAGAACCTCTATGAACTTCTGTATTAATCAGAGTTCTCCAGAGAAATGGAACCAATAGGATGTGCGTGTGTGTGTGTGTGTGTGTGTGTATACACATATATACATATATATACATATATACACACACATATATACACACACATATATGTATACATATGTGTGTATAATACACATATATACATATATGTGTGTATATATATACACACATACTATATATAGGTATGTATTCACTCACACTATATGTGTGTATATATATGTGTGTGTGTGTGTATATATATATATATATATATATATAGAGAGAGAGAGAGAGAGAGAGAGAGAGAGAGAGAAAGAATGAGATTTGTTATAAGGAATGGCTTATACTAGTACAGAGGCTGGTAAATCCATAGTTTTCTGTGTAAGCCAGCAGGGAGAGCATGATGCAGATGAAGTCCTGAGGCAATCTGCTGGAGAATTCTCTCTTGCTTGGGGAAGCCATTCCTTTTTTTTGTATTCGAGCCTTCAACTAGTTGAATGAAGCCCACCCATATTACGGAAGACAATTTACTTTATTTAAAGTGTACTGATATAAATGTTCATCTCATCAAAAAATATCCTCCAAGTTGCCACACGTAATTAACTATTACATCTTTAGGGAAGATCTTGAAAATGTTTGTTTAAGAAGACAAACATACAAAAAAAAAAGAGACAAATGTAGGTTGATTATTCCTGATCCAAAATACATAGGACCAGAAGTGTTTTGGATTTCAGATTTTTTTGGATTTTGGAATTTTTGCATTTACATAATGAGATATTTTGAGGGTGGGACCCACGTACAAATATGAAATTCACTTACATTTCATATACACCTTATACATATAGACTGAAGGTAATTTTATACAATATTTTTAATGATTTTGTGTATGAAACAAAGTTCGTACTAAGTACTTACGTGTAGAATCCTCCAATTGTGGTGTTACATCAGCACTAGAGAAGTTTTGGATTTTGGAGCATTTCAGGTTTCAGATTTTCACATTAGCAATGCTCAACCTGTATTGAGACATATCATCAGAGATTTTTGTGTGAAAAAATGAAGTTTCACTGATTTATGTCAACATATCATTGTACCAACAGTCTGTGGTATCAGTTTCCTCTGTTGCAAGCAGAAACTTTTTCATTTGAAGTTATTCCTTCTCATTTTACAGAAGTGAACAAAAGAAGACAAAGTAGTGTTGTGAATACTTTAAAATAATTAAATGCATAGTTTACTTTTAAATATATTTCAAGTGGGCACTTGTCTCAGGGAATTGAATGTATTTTTCTTTTTCGTTTTTCAGATATTATTAATAGTATTTATCTCATTCACCAACATTATCGGTTTCTAAGCGTCAGCTTTAGCTGAAGCAGATGAGATTGCCCTTTTTTTGACCTTCTTCATCCCATACACTCATATTCCAGATGGCTTATGCTATCACCCAAAAAGAGTTCATGCACAGGCAGTTTCCTCTCATTCCTGTATCTGATACTGACAATGCTCTGAGCATTTTAATCCACACAATAATGTTATTTTAATGTTATCAGCACTTTCTAAGATTAACCAAAAAAATTTTCTTCCCCTACTTAGGATTTTGGTCTAGAAATCTAAAGCTTTCAAAGCAAAGCCTCTACCAGAATTATTATCAAGTAAATTCCTTAACTTATGCCATAGTTTTCTTCTTCTGTGTTTCTGAGCTTGACACTAAAATCACTCTAAATAATTCATTTTTGGTTTATTAAATTTTGAAGGTTTATCAATTTTAGTGCCCTATTCAAATTCTGCCAATATTCTTATAAAGACATTTAATTTTAAACAGTGACATTTAACTTTTATTAAAAGTTTTAAAATCTTATTACACACATACATGTGTGTAATCTTATTACATAAATTCAAATGATTCTAGGAATGCAAAACTTCATATATATCATATGCTATTATATTGCTACACACATTATTTACTGTAGTACCACATAATTCAATTATATATACAGAAATGTATTTGGTCACTAAGGGGCTACTGTTCAAAGTAGAATATTTCAAATATCAAAATCAAATATTTTTCCTGCACTTTCAATTGCTAAAATCATATTTTTATTTTGCTGTATATTTAGATAATTATTTCTTGCAGAGCATTTTGTCTTTCCTGAAGTTCCCTGGAATTCCAAATTCATTATTTTTTTTATTTCAGCATATTATGGGGGTACAAATGTTTAGGTTACATATATTGCCCTTCCTCCCCCTCCCCCCCCAAGTCAGAGCTTCAAGGGTGTCCATTCCCCAGACAGTGCGCATTGCACTCGTTATGCATGTATATGCCCATTCCCTCCTCCCCCCGCTCCCATCTGCCCGACACCTGATAAATGTTATTCCTATATGTGCACTTAGGTGTTGGTCAGTGAAACCAGTTTGATGGTGAGTACATGTGGTGCTTATTTTTCCATTCTTAGGATACTTCACTTAATTTAAATCATCAAAAGAAATATGTCTTCACATTGTCACCAAAATAATCCAGAATTTTGTACTCATATTATTTGTTATAGTGCATCTTTTTGAAAATGTTATTTTCATATCAATCTAACTTCCATTCCAGTTTGGACTGATTGTTTGTAAACTTAATGCATAATTTTCAAACTATAACTTTTTTCATTGCATTTCTGGGATAGGCCACTTGTTTCTTCTGTATTTTATCTCTCTCTTTCATTCTTTTTTTGTTTTGCTGGAGTAAATCCTCAAGGAATTCCCCCAACCCAAACTCTGTATAGCCGAAAGCTTTCTAAATCATCACATGTTGGAAAACATCTTCATTTTGTCATTTGATTAAAAGTTTGGCTTTATTTCCTTGCCATATGCCTTAGCAAAAAGGAAAACCATGCGAGTTCTGGAAATCACTGATCAGGTTGCAAGTTACACATAATGTTAGAGCTCATTTGTAAGCACTAAATACAAGTACAGCAGGCCAGCCAGGAAGATATCAACACCTTAATCTCTAGAACTTGTGCATATGTTAAATTACTAGCAAGAGGGATTTTTTTCAGATGTGATTAAGGTTACAGACCTTGAAACTGAGAGATTATCCTATATTACTCAAGTGGGTCAAAGGAACCACTTTAAAGCAGAGAACTTTCTCTGGCTAAAGTCAAAAGAGATGCAACAAGAGAAATCAGAATGTGAAAAGGACTAAATGTGACTTTGTTGAAGAGGGAGAAGGCAACGTGATGAGGGATTTTTGTGGCCCTAAGAAGAGATTTCCAGCTGACGGCCAGCAAGGAAACGGGACTTTAGCCATAAGAACGCAAAAACTGAACTCTGCCTATAGCCCAAATGAACTTGGAAGTATGTTAAATTCTTCCCTGGAGACTCCAGATAAAAGTCCAGGTTGGCTTACACCTTGATTTCAGCCTTCTGAAATCAAACAAGAAAACAAAGAAAATGGTTGAAACTACTCAGACTTCTGACCTATACAACTGTGAGATGAAGGTGTATTATTTTCACCCACTAAATGTATGGTAATTTGTTATGATAGCATTTGAAAACTAATACACCAAGGCTTCATCAGAAGATTCTTTAGAAACTTCAAGAATTCAGAGCAGGAGCAAAGAATTTACAACAAATTTAAAAAAATACAATAGCCCAGAAAGTGAAAAATAGTTCAAAAGAAGATATATTAATTATGTCAATTAGCACTTCTGTAAGGACTTGTTGCAAGTTTCCCTGAAAAGAGATGGAGTTAGTGTGAAATTTGTTTATTAGGAATGCTCTTGGTAACCACACTGCAGAAGGGAATGGAAGGAAGTAGAATTGATCTCGTGAGGGAAACTGAACTCTAATGTAGTCTGAACAGGGGCCTCGGTGAACCCTACAGGAAGTTCTGAAGCTAGATGCCTCTTCAGGATTACTCTGAGACAGAGTGCAGGGTTCGTGTCTTTATATCAACACTTCAGATAATCATTGTGTTTGTCAGACCCAGTAAACGCTGTGTCCTTGAACTAGCCTACTCTCTGCAGCTGAGGCAATCCCTTTAGGGATGTTTTTTGGTTTTTTTGCTGGCAGCACTTATAGCAGCAGAGGGAGTAAGGCTTTCATTCCAGAAGGGGCATCTTGGCATCACAACATACCATCCACTACATGGCTGCTATTATCAAATCCACCACAATTTATGTTGAAAGATAACGTTGTTTTATGGTCAAGAGGATAATTAACATAATCAAGATCTATAATCTATTCGTGCATAAATTTACTCAATCAACAGATTTTTTTATTAAATATGAAAATGTTCTAGGTACTATGCTTAGTTATATAATTACTTATTTGCCTACTTTGTAGGGATTTTATCCTTTTTGGTTTATTAACACATTTGTTTTATATCCCAGGATTTGATCTATCTTGGTGAACATGTTCTGTGCAGTTGTAAGAATGTGAATTCCATCTTCGTTTAGTATCAGCTAGGTCAAAGCAGTTGATAGTGTTGTTTGCATCCTCTAGGTCTTTATTGATTTTTTTCCTAGTTGTTTTATCAATTGCTGAGAGTTTAATCTCTACCTATGATTATGGAATTGTGATTTCTCCTTTCAATGCTGTCACCTTTTACTTGGAGTCTGCCCTGTGCGTGAATCAACTAAAGATTTGGACAAATTTTATGCACAGAATTTGGGTACGCCTTCTCTAGCTTTCTTCTTTTCAGTATGTTCTCTCTTCACTTTTCAGTAGCTATGGTTGCCCTGAACTCTGTCATCCAGTTATTCAAATACATAAGCTTATAAGTTTTCTAAAGGAATATTTGCTGTTGATCCCTTTGGAGAAGGCTTGGAGAAAGATTTATATTGTGTACTTGCAGCAATGGTACAGGGTTATTCTCCAACACGACCTGGCTTACCTTTCAGTTAAGAGCCTCTTGGTGTTTGAACTGACTTACTTCTTGAAACTGGGTAAGAGACTATGGTGACTCAAGTCAGATTTTTGGATACTCGACTTAGAGTTTTTCCATTATATAGAATAAGAAATAGTCTAGTAGGCTGCCTATCTATTTCATTCCTGGGGACTCTGATCAATTAGCCACTACAAAAGATCTCTGTAGACAAAGGCATTTTTATGTCTTGTAAGTCTCTGCTGCCCTGTTGAAACTAGGGAGCCCAACTCAATGTTGGCATCTCCTCTGGTCACATCTGGCCTATAAAAGTGACCAACCACAGAGTTCCTCAAAGCTTCAAGTACTCTTCTTACTAATATTAATGCCTGAGTGAAGGCAATGACTTCTCATGGAATATATTAGGAGGTAGACACATACATTGTACATGATTAATCCAGTCCAACTTTCCTGTCACCATAAATCTTTGGACTCTCTCCTCCACATCATGCCAGAGGAGCTCCGGAATCTCAATCACATTAAACATAGGCCACCGCTGAGTCCAAATTTCAGTCAACAAACCAAGTGAGCTGTTAGAGCCACCTTCATGAGACAACATATTAGAATTCAAATCTCTTGTAAATAATATCAATAAATTTTTACTAAATCTGGTGTTTAATTTTGCTTTCCTTGGTCTAACACCTTAGAATCTACCCCCATATATGTTCCCCAGGCTTTTGCTGATATGTAGTAACAAAAGCTTGCAATTCCTTTGGTATGTAGGCTATTTCCTCCTGGCTCGTAATGAGTAATTGTCCTGGAGTGGTAATTCTCAACCAGTAGTGATGTTGTCCCTAAGAGATATTTGGCAGTTTCTGGAGACATTTTTGCTTGTATTACTGAAGGTGAGGGGCAAGTTTCCAGGTATCTAGTGGGTAGACACTAGAAATTCTGCTAAATATAATGCACAGCACAGTCCCTCATGACAAAGAATTATCTAGAGCCAGGCACAGCGGCATGCACCTGTAGTCACAGCTACTTGGAAGGCTGGGGTGGGAGGATCACTCGAGCCCAGGAGTTCATGTCCAACGTGGACAACATAGTAAGATGCCACTTCTAAACAACAGATTAAAAAAAAAGATTTATCCAGTACAAAGTGTTAATAGTGCTAAGGATGAGAAAACTCACCACTCACCCTAAAGGATGCTGAAATTTGACCACAGTTATGGGTCTAATGACAGCAAGCGGTAATTGTGGTAAGTCTTGAAGAGATGAAGCATCACCTCTCAAGACATCTGTCTAAATGTGATTATCACATAGTTTTTCAAGCATAAAAAGGCTAGTCTCCTTGGACATTGGAGGGCAAATTACTTTCGCTGACAAGTGAAGCTCAGCATGGCATATGGGTTCAAGATCGTAAGTTTCATGTGTTTCCAACCAGATATCCCCATCGCAAGGTTTAGAATTCCATTCTTTTTTAGTCAATGCTCTTTCACATGAGAAAATTAGCAAAAGCATAGATTTACCTGTCCTTAAAATTCAGCAACCCACCCAATTAAATTTTGCATTTGATTTTCATCAGTATCAGATCTATGGCTATAGGAAATAGGATATTATTAGGTATATCATGGAAGCACTCTGGTTATCAGGCTTTGGCTTAAGCTGAGAAATAATGGATTTGAGATTTTCATCTTTCCTTTATAAATACTTAAGTGCACACCCAAAAATTTTATCTCATATTCCTGTCATTACTGGATTGAGTATTGCAACATGGTCAAATGTAATAGCTACTTGAGTTTCCAGAGCATTTGCTTTAGTTGGTATTTTATCACAGTCAATCACAGTTAACACTTTAAGTAACTGTGATGCCATTGTAAGCCATGGGTTACTAGCACCCATTTCCCATAGACAAACAGTTCGACACCATGCTAAAGCTCAAATGCATGGCCAAACAATCTCAAAGTCCCATCCTCAAGGTCTATCTCTTGGTACTCAACTACTTTTGGTACCAAATATGATTCAGTTTAGGTCTAATCAGGAGATAGAAACAGCACAGTGATTTTTTAAAAAGTTTAATATAAAGAATTATTAAACTATAATAAATGAATAACTACAAGATATAAGAGAATACTTTAAGTCTCCTAGGGCTCAGGAGGAATATCAAAACAAGGAAAAATATGGATGGAGGATCCCCCCACAAGACTATGCTTCAGATTTCACTGGAGAAGGCACAGCTGCATCTCAATGGAAGGCATAAAAGTTTTCTGATGTTCCAAGGTAAGAGATGGTCTACAGTTACCAGGCAAGCAGGAAGCAAACCTGCGGGATACAGACAAATCAGGGTCAATGGCGATGTGTGAAGACTTTCAGAGTGAGAAGGTGCCATGTGGACCTGAGTCCTGGGGAGACGTGTCGATAGGGCTGTTGGAAGGTGACTGCCAAGCCAAAATGGGGCTGTGAGATTGCTGAGAGACTGCACATTATGGACACAGGGCTAGTGCAGAGAACCACTGGATGTCCTCCCACCCTCATTGATGGTACAGCCACTAGAACCAACAGGAGAAGCCCCTTCTTCCTGCAGTGACCATCTAGGGCTTGTCACTGAGAAAGCGTAACATTGTATTCAATGTAAAGAAGAAACATTAAAAGGAATTCTGTCCATTGGAGTACAGCAGGTATTGAAGGGTGAGTTTTGAGCTGAGAGGCAGTAACTTGATATCAGGTACATCTCCTATCCTCCAATATCTCCTCTTTCTAATCCATTTATTATTCTTTTACTGAAGAAATCTTATTGAGCACTTATGATGACCCAAGTACTCTTTTCAGTTCTGGAGATAACATATTGAGCAGGACAAAGCCTCTACTTTCATGACATTATATTCCATTAGACAAGATAATAAACAAAAAGATTGATTATATATTCTCAGATTACAGTGTAAGGAAAATAAAGAAAAGAAGATACCATGTTTCTTGATAATGTCCTTTTTAAAAGAAAATAAAGCACAGTAAGGAAATAGAATATGACTTAAGAGGTATTTTAGGTAGGATGGTCATCAAAGCCTTTCTGAAGAGGTAACTTTTGAACAGAGACCTACCACTCACCATGAATACCTACCAACTAGCACTTTTCCAGTTATCGATCAGACATCTCAGTTGAATCACGTCATCATCTCCTTCTCAAAAATACTCCCTATGTATTTATAGATTAAGCAGATCAAGGCCACATTCAGTAGCAAACATGACCAGGACAAATCTCTAATCCTAGAAATGAAATGATGTGCTAAACAAGATATAAAAAAGAAGTCTAATTGTCAGGACTGTGTAAACAAAGAGGAGAGTGAGGAAAAGCTTTCACTTAGTTGGAACTTAGGTACCTAGGGTCCACACCAGAGGGATCAGATGCTAAATCCATGAAAAACTACACAATTCTAGACACCACACTTAAATTTAATAATGGTTTCTAACCTACTTTCTTTCAAGACTTATACAGATTCAGTACTTGAGGAGTGGACCTGAGTATGATGGTTTCAAGTGCTTGAAACTCTATCTAGAGAAGAATTTGAATGTGTAAAATCGAAAGGAAAAGGGATTGGCACTTAGAAAGTAGCCACTGTTGATTATTCCAGGTCCTTCACACAGGTTATTTACTCTTCACAACATGTGTAATAGGGTAGTTTTTAACACTTTACAGATGAGACAATTTAAGTGTTAGAATAGAATGTTTGTTCCCTATTTATAAGTTTCCTTCCTTGCAATGGTGTCAAATTTGGGAAGATTGCCTAATCATACTTAGAAGAATTCTTCTATTATTTTTATCTCTTGCGAGTTCTCTGTTCTTTCCCACCTATGGTTCACTTGGTCTGGAGCTTCTTATGGGTAGTTACCTCTGACCACAGACAGCATACTTCATAAACAGAAAAACCACACACAGCTTGGAATGACCCATCAGTGCTCATGTCTGGGGTTCAATCGGTATGTTCCTTTGTTTTTCATATTAAGCTCTATTCTCCCACTGACATTCATTAGAAATAAGATGTTTTAATTTCCATCTGGTACTTATTTTATTTTTTATTTTTTCCAGAAACCTGGAAAAATAAAAGTTGACTTTTTACTGGCCTCTCCCAGAGGCACAACATGAGATTGTGAGAAATTAAACATGATGCCCAAGATTACATAAATTAATTGGTGACAACAAGAATTCAAATGTGGTTTTTGCTCTGCCATAATTCTTAAAGTATGTACATCATTAATTTGTCCTTAGAGATGTTGCATGAAAAAAATTTTTCTGATCAAATAATTTTGGGAGTCACTACATACTATATTAATCCTCTTAGAAATTTGTATTTGCTTACTAAAAGCCCTGAGAAATCCAGGATTTGAAGGAAGAAAATTTTGTTTGAATTAATTGATTCATTCATTCATTCAACAAATATGTATTGAAGCTTCACCAAGTTCAGGTCATTCCAGGCAAAAGAAAGAGTACATACAAGGATCCCAAGTCAAGAAAAACCTCGCTTGTTTGAAAAACTGACAAAAGGCTGAAGTGTAGTATGGACATAAGAATAGTAAGAGATGGGACTGCAGAAGCTGGCAAGGGCCAGATCATGCAGAAATGAAGAGGCCACCAAAAGAAATTTGGATTTTTATTCCAAACAGAATCAGAAGCCATTAAAAGAGTTTGCCCAACATTAAACTTATTTGGCCACATTCGATTTATTCTCATAATCTTTTAATACACATGTTATGCTGCTTTACACTGTGTGAGCTCCTTATGTTAGACTGGAAGATGGAAACTGACAGTGACCAAGATAAGCTCCTCCAATGGTTGAGATTATTTCACGGTCACTGTAAACCTAGTACCTAGCATAGCCCTTTCTCATAGTAGCTACTCAGCGAAGGATTTGTTGAATGACTTAAAATTATATTAACTGATCAACACATAAGTGCACATATAAGAATAACATCTATTGGATGTTGGGCAGGGGGGAGGGGGAGGAGGGAGGCGGAGGAGGGAGGAGAGGAGGAGTATATACATACACAAAGAGTCCAATGCGCACCACCCAAAGGATGGACATATTTGAAACTCGGACTTAGGGGGGGAGGTGGGGGGCAAGGGCAACATACGTAACCTAAATATCTGTACCCCCATAATATGCTGAAATAAAAAGAAAAAAAAAGAAAAGGTAAAAAAAAAAAAAAGAAAAAAGCCACATTCAAAATGGTAGGAAATTCCATTATGTTTTTATTTATGCTTGCCCCATTTCCTCCCTGGTCTGAAGTAGCATGGTTTGGGGGACAGGGTAGCCTGGTCCCCAGTTCCTTTCCTTGAACCAGAGAGAACAGAGTAGACATAATTTGCAATGTTATAACCCATCTGGGAGCTGCCTGAAAGATTGGTCTCTACATCCCCTAACTCACAGCTCAGACAGCCAAAAGTGGCACAGCTCAGATCTCAAGCTAGGAAAGCAATGTGCACAGCTTGTGAAAACTACAGGGAGGCTATGGACCCACAGATGCCTAGGGCAAGAGATTATGAGTAGAGGAATAAAATAGAGGAGCTAAAATCCTGAGAAGAAACAGTGGGGGAGAATCTTGGGGAAATTAAGGCATAAAAAACCAACTGCACCTATGGGGAAATCAGCAATAACATATACACAAGCCCAAAGAAGATAAATGCCTAGAAAAGAATTGACAAGATCTTAAGTTCCACATAAAGCTAATCACAAGCATCAGAACATACCCTGCTAATTAGTAAAGGTCTCCTCCTGCACAGAGCCAGTCTACAAAGACTAGGAGACATCACTGTTTTTACATATGTCCAATTTTTAACAAAAGATCACAAGGCTTATAAAAAAAAACAAACAGAAAAATACATTGAGAAGGAACAAAATGAATCTTTAGAAACTATCCCTGAAGCAAGAAAGACTTTAAAACAACTATCTTAAATGTGCTCAAAGAACTAAAGAAAAACACAACCAATTAAAGAAAATCAAAAAAGGAGATATAAATAAAATGAGGTCAATAAAGAGATACAAATTATAAAAAAGAAACAAATTATGGAGCTGAAAAATATAAGAACTAATTTAAAAAAATTCACTTAGACGAGTTTAACAACAGACTGAACAGGTAGAAGAGATTAGGAATCAGTAAATTTAAAAACAGATCATTTGAAATTATTAAATCTAAGGAGAAAAGGTAATGAATAAAAAAAACAGAGCCTAAGAAACTTATGGGACATCATCAAATAGACCAATATATGCATCAGGGGAGTTCAAGAAGAAGAGAGATAAAAGTACAGAGAACTTATGTGAAAAAAATGTCCCCCAAATTCCCAAATTTGAGAAAAGACATGGATAAACAAATATAAGAAGCTCAACATCACTATCAAATTGGTATTTACTGATCAACACATAAGTGTACATATAAGAATAACATCTATTGGATGTCAGGTGGGGGAGGGGGAGATGGGGACGAGTATATGCATACACAAAGAATGCGATGCACACCATCCAAGGGACGGATGCACTTGAAACTTGGACTTGGCGGGGGCAAGGTCAACATATGTAAGCTAAACATCTGTGCCCCCATAATATCCTGAAATAATAATAAAAAAAAGAAGCTCAACAAATTCCAAGTAGGAAACCCAAAAAGACTCATACCAGAACACATTATAATCAAACTGTCAAAAGCCAAAGTCAGAAAATCTTGAAAGCAATAAAAGAAAAGGAGTGCATCCCATATAAGGGATCCTCAATAAGACTATCAACAGATTTCCCAGCAGAATCCTTGACGTTTCAGGCCAGAGGTTGTGGGATGAAGTATAAAAGCGCTGAAAGAGAAAAAAAAAAAAAAACTTGTCAACTGAGAATTCTGTATATAGCTGAATTGTTCTTTTAAAATGAGGGGAGAAATTAAGAGGTTCTCAGGTAAACAGAAGCTGAATAAAGTTCATTACCACTAGGCCTGCCCTAGAAGAAATGCTAAAGGGAGTCTTTCAAGTTGAAATGAAAAAAATCCTTATAGTAACTCAAAGCCATATGAAAATATAAAATTCTCTAGTAAAGTTAAATATGTGGACAAATATTTTTTAAAAGTATACATTTCAAGAAGAATTAATACTTATCCTTCTTAAATCTTCCCAAAAATTGAAAAGAAAGGAACACCTGCTAACTCATTCTATAAGGACAGCATCACCTCAATACCAAAGCCAGACAAAGACACTACCAAAAGAGAGGACAGCATACCAATATCCCTAATATTAATACAAAAATCCTCAATACTAGAAAACCAAATTCAATAACATTATAAAGGATTATACACCATGATAAATTGGGCCTTATTCCTGGAATGTAAGGATGGTTCAACATATGAAAATCAATTAGTGTAATACATCACATTAACAGAATGAAAGAGAAGTACCTAATCATTTCAATTGATTCAAAAAAAGCATTTGACAAAATTCAGCACCTTGTAATGGTAAAAAAAAAAAATCTCAACATAATAAAGAACATATATGAAAAACCCACAGCTAATATCACATTCAGTGATGGACTGAAAACATTCTCCCTAAGTTCAGGAACCATACAGGATGCCTGTTTTCACCACTTCTATTGAATACAGTACCAGAAGTCTAAGCCAGAGCAATTAGGCAACAAAAGGAAATAAAAAGAATCCAAATTGGAAAGGAAGAAGCAAAATTATATCTGTTCACATCTAATATGTAGAAAACTCTAAAGATTCATCACACATAAAACTGTTACAACTAATAAATAAATTTTGAAAGTTGTAAAATGTAAAACAACACACAAAAATGTTACATGTTTAATCACTAACAATGAACAAACTGAAAAGTAAATGAAGAAAATAATTCCATATATATAATAACATCAAAAAAATGAAATATTTAAAAACGAATGTAACTAAGGAAGTAAAAAACTTGGTATACCAAAAATTACAAAACACTGTTGAAAGAACTTAAAGAAGGCATAAATGAATACAATTTCATCCCACGTTTATATGTTGGAAGACTTACTATCACTAAGATATCAATATTACCCAAAGTGATCTATTAATTCAATGCAATCCTTATCAAAATCTAAATAACATTTTTTGCAGAAATAAAAATTCCATCCTAAAATTCACATGGAATTTCAAGAAACCCTGAGTAATCAAAACAATCTTTAAAAAGAAGAAAGAGTTGAAATCACACTTGCTTATTTCAAAAATTACTACTACAAAGGTACAGTAGTAAAACTCTGATGGTGGCATGAATACAGAAACTTAGATTAATGGAATAGAATAAAGAACCCAGAAATACATCCTTGCATATATGATCATATGATTTTCAACAAACGTGCCAAGATTCATTGGGGAAGACAGTCTTTTCAACAAATAGTGTTGCAAAAACTGGATATATACATGCAAAAGCATGAAGCTGGACTCTTACTTCTCACTATACACAAAAATTAACTCAAAATGGATCAAAGACCTAAAGTTAAGAGCTAAAACTAAAAAATCTCAGAAGAAAACATAGGGGGAAGGCTTCTTGGCATTGGATTTGGCAAGCATTTCTCAGGTATGACACCAAAACCACAGGCAACAAAAGAAAAAAGAGACAAACTGGACTTCATCAAAATTAAAAAATTTTATGTATCAAAAGCTATAATCAACAGAATGAAAAGGTAACTCCAGAATGAGAGAAAATATTTTCAAATCATATATCTGAAAAGAGAATAATATCTAGAATATATAAAGAGTTCCTACAGCAAGACAACAATAAAAACAAATCACTTGATTTTTTAAAATGGACAAAAGACTTAAATAGGCATTTCGTCAAAGAAGATATACAAATGACCAATAAGCACATGAAAAGATGCTCACCATCACTAATCAATGGGAAAATGGAAATCAAAATCATTATGTGATACGACTTCATGCCTATTAGGATGGTTATTCCTATGATCTGAAAATTTGTATCCCCCCAAAATTCATATGTTGAAATCCTAACTCCCAAGGTGATGCTATTAGGAGGTGGGACCTTTTGGAAGGTGATTATGTAATAAGGGTGGAACCCTCACCATTGGGATTAGTGCCATTATAAAAGAGACCGCAGAGAGATAGCAAGCCCTTCTACCATTTGAGGATTAAGTGAAAAGGCATCATCTATGAACCAGGAATGGGCCCTCACAAGACCCCAAATCTGCCAATACTTTGATTGTTGACTTTCCAGCCTCTAGAACTACAAGAAATAAATTTCTGTTATTTATAAGCTACCTATTCAATGGAATTTTGTTATAGCAGCCCAAATTGACTATGACATCCATTACAAAAAAATTAGAAATGAATAAGTATTGATTAGGAAGTAGAGAAATTGGAACTCTTGTGCAGTGGAAATATGAAATGGTGTAGCCACTATGGAAAACAGTATGGTAGTTCCTCAAAAATTTGAAAATGGAACTATCATACGATCCACTAATTCTTTTTTTTTTATTTTTTATTTCAGCATAATATGAGGGTACAGATGTTTAGGTTCCGTGTGTTGCCCTTGCCCCCCCTTCCGCCCTCAGTCCAGGTTTCAAATATGTCCATCCCAATGCGTGGTGCACATTGCACTCTTTGTGTACACATACACCCGTCCCCTCCTCCCTCCTCCCCCCTCCCCCCTGCACAATATCTAATAGATGTAATTCTTATATATGCACTTATGTGTTGATCCGTTAATACCAATTTGATGGTGAGTACATGTGGTGCTTATTTTTCCATTCTTGGGA
>CAUYSK010000535.1:0-115525 GCA_963575035.1 Avahi laniger | reverse complement strand
GATACAATGGGGACAAGAAGGAAGCAAACATGGGCCCATAAAATGCTATTTGAAAACCCTGCTCTAGGGCTCAGCTCAAGTGGGTCCCCAGCTAGTGATAATTTCCATTTTCACTTGCAGCCATGCTATTCCACTCTCTCCTTGCTTTTCTATCTGCTGGGATTTTCACAGGCCCAAGGCTCCCAGTGTGGCTGCTCCACAGCGTTGCCATCACCGTGTGCCCACTCTGCGCGTTCCTAAACAACCGAGGACGTTTTCCAAATGGGAGACACAGCAGCAGTGGCAGAGAGGCTGGCATGTAAAACCTGCCACTCGTCTAATCCCACTGCTATGTTCTCATGAGAAATCACTGTGTCATCCAGTTCTATCTCCCACATTTTGCAGAATGATAAACACACCATAAAAACAAAAACTTGGGCTTCTTTGGGAAAGTCGTTGCACATGTTCAGTTATTCTGGAAAGTTCTCCTAGGAGAGATTTGTTCTAAGGACATTTTCTTCTTTGTGGAAAGGAAGGCAAGGACAGGCTAATTCTCAAGATGCTGACAGCCAATTCAGCCCCCTCCGGAGAGCAGGGCCGTCACTCACGTGCCTTGGGGAAATGTGTACATTTAGAGTGAATCTCTCCCTGAATCCTATACATGAAATCACCATTTGGGCGATTCTGAAGTATCCATCACCCCAGTCGCCTTCTCTCATCTGTTCTGCTTCCTCCAGGCCCGGAAGAATTAATGGAACGCTATCGATCATGTCGAGCAAGATGCTGAAAAGGTTACTGAGAGTGAAGGGGACCCTGCTATCAAGGGGCAGGAAAGCAGCCAGGCTTCCAACTCAATCAAGGATTTATTTTCAGAGAAATATGCTATATATTGACAAAGGCTACTTCATTCTTCTCAAAGGAAAGAAAGGCAGTGGCTCACCTCTGCCCAATGTCTCCACTTCCCAATGAGGAGAAATAGTAAACGTTTAGAAAGTTTTACCTCTTGTTCTCTGTAGCTTTTGAATGGCTAGCCGATCATTTTTTAAAAATTTAACCCCACTGTCTTCCAGTTCAGGAGTCAGCTTTGTCTTACGGAGGCGTGGTGAAGAAGACAGAAGAAGGTAAGCGTAAGTCTCTTTAGGAGTGGAGGGTGGAGTGGCCATGGAAATCCGGATGGGTAAAAAACTCCCTTCAAAGATGGCAGAGTTTCAAAATGTCAGGTTCTGGGCAGGCAAGGAAAAAAGCTTGTTTTCCTTACAACAAACTGTTTGTTCATCTGCAGTCAAAATGTCTACCAAAACTATCAAGGTAAATTGCTATAAAGACAATGTAAGATTCAGAGAAAGAGGTCATTAGAATATAAGTACAGTAGTCCCCCCTTATCTGAGAATTATTTTTCAACAGTTTCAGTTACCCATGGTCAACCACAGTCCAAAATTATTAGATGGAAAATTCCAGAAATAATTCATAGGTTTTAAATTATACATGATTTGAAGTAGGGTGATGAAATCTTGTGTCGTCCCACTCCATCCCGCCTAGGATGTGAGTCGTCCCTTTGTCCAGTGTCTCCACACTGTACCAGCTGTCCCCAACCTTTTTGGCACCAGGGACCATTTTCATGGAAGACAATTTTTCCACAGACCGGGGAGAGTGAGGGGGCGGGGCAAATGGTTTGGGGATGACTCAAGCACATTACATTTATTGTGCACTTTATTTCTATTATTATTACATTGTAATATATATAATGAAATAATTATACAACTCGCCACAGGTTGGGATCCCTAGTATACACTATCCACCCATTAGTTACCGAGTAGCTGTCTCAGTTATTAAATTGAAAAAACATAGTATATACAGGATTCAGTACTAGCTATGGTTTCAGGCATCTACTGAGGGCCTTGGAATATCGCCTGAGGATAAAGGGGAACTAGCGACCGCAAAGCAATTAAGGGAACACCATGCTTCATAAAGCACATGCATGTGCCAGTCCTGGTCTCAGAGTGGAGCCTTTCGCATTGCGAGGCCTTCCAGGAGTTCCTTTTCCATCATTCTTCCTTATGCAGGGAATGAAAATATGACCTTCAGGACTGCCTGGACATTCCTCATTCGACCAAGCCAATTTAAGAGGATCTTGTGGTTCCCTCACCGTCTCAAAAGCTGACCAAAATTTCTTTTCATGCTCACACTCCTTCAACAGTTACACACAGGATGCCTCTTCATGGGCACTTCCCTCCACCCAGACCTTGCTAACGTATCACTTCCCTCCAGGTAACCCAGCTTGTCCCCCATAGGAGAGAGAGAAGCACCCCAATGCGTGCTCCATAGCATCCCATACTTCCCCAATCAGAAGTACTGCAATACTTGACGATCTCTGCAGCGAGGCCACACGTTCCAGAAGGGTAGCGATCATGTCTCTCAGTCAGAGTCTGGCCTGCTGTGGGCGTATAACAAATATTTGTGGAATGGACAAATGTGTACTACGGAACAGCACTACTCCTGACACTATGGAAATATAAAGATGAATTCTTTCCCCTGAGCTCAGGGTCAGGCAGCTGGGATGAAAAATGAGCAAGCAAATACACACCCATTACTATGTGCCAGGTGCCGTTTTAATTGCGTTGCATGTATTATCTCACCCATTTAATTCTCACTATGACCCTACGTGGTAGGCACTACTGCCACCTACAGTTTCCAAATAAGGACACTGAGGCACAGAATGTCTTGCCTACACTTCCATACCTAGCAGGTGTCAGAGGCAGGATGAAAACATGGGCAGTTGGCTCCTGAGTCTAAGTCCTCAACCACTTTGCCACCTGCTGTACTGCCGTCGGGTCCCCAAATGAGGACAATACACAGGACAAGGCACACCCACTATGTGCTCTGAAAGACAGGAGGGGGAAATTAATTCCAGTTGATGCAATTTCTGAGATTAAACCTTAGCAACTCCCCCCCCACCCCCGTCCTCTCGCCTACCTCCCCCACCTCGTAGAATCTGCAAACAACCACTTTTGGAACCAAGCGCAAAGCCGCAGAACCAATCAACACCCAATCAAACTCAGTGCCCAAAATTTAAATGGAAAGTTTTTGAGGACCTAATTCTAATAAACTTCACCATTTGGCCATAAATTGCTTTGTGAATAAAGCTGGTGAAAATCCTTCACCTCCCAGATGAGAGAAAATCAGCTTTCTAAATACTACATATGGCATAACCTGACATAAAATGTTTTTTTAAAGAAAAGCCTCTTGTCCTGATGGGCTTAAAAATGGAAAAGATTGAAGATGAGGGTTTTTTTTTTTTTAATCTTTGGCTTTTCTTGTCTTTCATTGCTTTGAAAATAAAGTAGCAATTCATGGCTGTAATGGGTAATTCCACAGTGTGCCTTCTCGAGAACAAGGAAGAAGGAGCCCTTCATATCTGCTATTCGTATGTTCCCGCAGCAACCCTGTGACCTGCAGCTGCTAATGGGAAATACTAAAGCCCTTCTCTGTCTCCTTCTCCCTCGGCATTTTGAAAAGACAATGAAAACACTCCTGGGCACCTGGTCTCCTTAACCCCATCCTCCTAACAGCTCGTCCTGCCTTTGAAGAGCTCAAGATGTATTATTGTAAAACATACCATTCTCATACTTCTCAGGAGCAGGCATGGTTCAGGGAAACCGAAGAAAGGGGATTCTCTCTGTTGCAAAACAAGAGAGTGGCAGAATTCCATCATGGCTAGTCACTGCGTTTGGGGTGAGAACAATCCTTTCAAGTAAATTTTATAAAGGAGAAATTTTTTAATTAAGGTTATTGGACTTTAGCACTTCAAACATTTGCTTGTCCTTCCTCATTAATTTAAACTTCGGTTAAAAACAAGAAGGGTACTCATTTTCTTCTCCAGAGAAAAGCGTGATCCTCATGAAAGGACAAAAGTTGACTTGGTAGAGAATTACTGCAGCATTTTGACACGGAGAAAGGGCGTGAAGAGGTCAGAATGGAGATAGCACTGGAATTTTCCTCTCAACACTCTCCTCTCCTCTTTTTTTCTGGGTAAGTCTCACTCTCGGAGAATACTACTTCTCTTCTCCCAAAACCCATGCCCAAAACCTCTCCCTTAAACTTCCATTCTAGACTGTCAGGCAGAGGCCATCAAAACGCACAGTCTATGATTATCCGGGAAGGATCTGCTAAGCATCCTCCCATTGTCCGCTGAGCTAATCACCTCTTTCTTATCCGACAATTTTTCTTCTAAATGTTGCTTTTTCCTCCATGCCATCATCATCTCCATCACCATGGCTACCATTTGCAGAGTGCTGTGCTAACGAGCATCATTTCCTACATACATTGTTGCATTTCCTCCTCACCACAGCCCAGGGAGGCAGGCAGTGCTATTCCCACTGGGGCTGAGCCTCCAAGAGGTTAGAAACTGGCTTAAGATCACAGGAGTGGGGCCAGGATTCCAACCCAACACCATTGCTTCTAGCATCCTAAAGGCACGTGCACAGACTTCAGTGGTCCTGATCGCTTAGAATCTGATGGGAGGGGGAGTGATAATCTAGAATACTGGGAGGGATAAAGTGTAATAGAACTTGGGAACTTGGGATCTTTCCCATTGTAGAGAAAGAAACAAAGGAAGTTGGAAAATCACAAATACCCCAAGCCAGTAAGGTACCTTTGCAGGACTTCTCAAATTTCACTGTACAAAGGAATCCTCTGGGAACCTTGCTCACATGCAGATTCTGAGCCAGTGGGGCTGGATGGGACTGAGATTCTGCATCTCTAACCAACTCCCAGGAAATGCAGATGCTGCTGGTGTGTGGACCACACTTTGAGTAGCAAGACCCTCGAGGGTATCTACTGTAGCCTCCTGCCCAATGCATGATTATTCTGCAGAGACTGAGAAAACTTTGAGGGTAGAGGGGAAAGTTAACGATCCCAAAGCTCCTAGAAATGCAGAGCTTCAGCTTCCAAAATTGAATGTATTCCTACACCGGCAGTTCAATAAGTTCAAAATTTTATACTATGAGTTTACTATGAATGAGAGTTACCTCTTTGCATCCCACTTTATGTTCAGACAGTATCTAAACAGGACTAGAAATAGCCCCCAAAATGCATCGGGTAATGGAAAAACACACTGATCCTTAACTTGTGTTGTGACACATGAAGCTTTAATTATTTACCAGTTCTTAATGCCTGATTCATAATTAATACCAGAATGCACTTTTCTCCCTAGCTGCTCCTTGATTGCTGCCACAGCTATGGGATTAGCATATCAAGATCAAATTCATCTTTTCTTAGGAAACCCATGAATATGTATCCAGCTCATTGAAGGAGAAGTTTAGAATGCAATTTGCCAAAGCATTAAGGAACTAATAGGAAAGGAAATTGATAATGGTCACCTTCTTAATTTGAATTAATTTCATTAAATTTAAATTAAAAATTAATATAGCCGGAAAGTTTAAATGGGTCCTGCCCACGCTGACAAAACAGCAAAATTGTCTGCAAAGTTTTAAAATGTCCCTTGTGAAATGATTAGAAGTAATTCTGGCTTTGTCCATAATAGCATAATTTGTTAAAACATGCAGATTGTCTCTAAAGTTTTTCCCTCTAAAAATCGAGAACAGCAATAGCTCTCACAAAAACTCCTCTCACAATGAGAACTAGCAGCCCTTGTGACCCAGCCACTATAAACATTGCCTTTGTCCCTGAATCCTGGCCTGCAGGTAAATGTTTTCACCCTCAGAACTAAATGCAGGATGAAGCAGATGTTCTCAAGTATATCCGTGGCATTCTCACCATGATCACCTTTCCGGGAAATTTGAAGGCTTTTCTCAATAACAAGTAAAGGATTTAGGGGGAAAAAATGTTAATTTAGGCTTCTTGTTTGAAATATGAAGGTGAATTTGCATTTTGAAGGTTTGGCTGTGTCTTGCCTATATTTTTACTGCTTCAGTTCAAAGTCAGATTATAGAATTTTGAATCTTCTAAGATTTCATCTCAGCAGCATACTAATTCAGAGTTTATAGACAGAGCCCCAAGGAAAAAGGGCCAGCTCATCTCTTGGCCTGCCCACAGGTACTCTGGCCATACAGCAGCCCAACTTCTTCACCTCTCTGTGCCTTTGCCCACACTGGTACCTCTGTCTGCATCACTTTCGCTCTAGCTTTCATCCCTGTCCCTCTTCTTTTCCTGACATTTCTCCTCTCCCAAGACCCAATTCAGACGTCTCCTGCCCTTGTGAAAATCCCATGACCCAGCTACCTGCCATCAGCCCTAATTGCCGAGTTGGTTGCTTGCCCTCCCGGCATTCATGGCCTCTTTTCATCAAAATTTCACTATTTCCTAAAGAGTATATCTGCCACCCCCACGAAGAGCTGAGCTCCTCAAGGAAAAGTCAGCACACTTCCCGGCAACCACTTAATGAATGTAGGATAAATTGAAAAACTGAAAGAATGATTGAATGAGTGACCAAATTGTTAGACTAATTATTTGGGTCATTCTCTTGGACCAAATCCTATCCACGCCTGTCATCCAACCCATTGCTCAGGGATCAATGATTCTGATTGGACTGTGAACCCCAGCAAGACACAAACTACAGTTGCAGACCCAATGCCTAGCACAGGCCTTGGACATCCAAAATGTTCACTAAATATCCTCAAACGAATGAATGGATGGATGCGTCAGTAATAATCGACCTCCGACCTGTCACAACAGCATACCACAGAGAAAAACCATACAGAGGTTCTGCCCCAGTGGTGTATCCCGCAGTCTTGCCTCACGCCCCGGGGGGCCACCAGAAGTGCCCCAGTGCACACATTGTGACTCCTGAGCTCGGGCCTCTGAGCTGTCCTTCTCTCCTGCCTTCTCACTGAACAGTCTCCAAAGATAGAAGGCAGCCTGTGATCGCACCACAGCAAATCACCTCTCCGTGGTTTCACTTCAGATCATTTCATTTTAAACAAAGCTTTCTGGGGCCAAACTGCTACCCAGGGCTGCCAAACTGAACAGCTTCTCAGCAAATCCCGGAGGCGGCATTGAGAAACACCGACTTGGCAAGCTTCCATCCGAACGGGAGCCATGTTCTCCTTTTTTATATAGTAATGCACACAGTTCTTATCAAGCTGCTGCTGCCTCTCGCCACCAGGCTTTCCCCACTCCTGGACTTGATGTGCAGTAAGCTGACGACTCCCAGAGAGGGGTGGCCTACTTGGATCGTCACTCTCACAGAGTCCCTGACGACAGCGCTATAGGATGGAGCCTTCGGTTTCCACCACTTGCAGTTTGGGTTCAACATCCAGGGCAGATGTTTGTTTCCAGTCTGTCAGAGAATGCTGTGAAGCTCACTGTGTCACCACCAGCCAGCCTTGAAAGTTGTTTGGCCACCCTTGCCCCTGGGCTTCCTGCCGCCTAACAGCTGGAAAACTCTATTTGAGGCAGTGTCTGGGACATGGGAAGGCAGAGTCACAGAACACTCCAGTGCCTTGCTCTGAGCTGCTGGGTCTGTGGCAGCCCAGGAGAGAACACGTGTGCTGCAGGTACCCGTGTGCACCACTGTTCATCCAGGCCATTGGAGTCAGGGCATCCCTCTGTGGGACCTTCCCTACCATGGCCAAGCTAAGGGACCATGACTCTGACAGGGTCTCGAGACCCAATTCAAAGGTCTCCTGCCCTGTAAAACCATCCAGGACCAGCCCACTATCCCCAACCATAACAGCAGAGTGGGTCACCCCTGCCCTGTGTCCTCCTGCTGTTCAGTTCAGGTTCTCATTGTAATCACACTATTTGTTTAGGAGTCTCCAAGCAGACTGAAGGGTGACCTCTGAAAAGCCTGATCTCAAGAAATATTCACACACTCCCACCATCAGGAAGTTCAAGTGAGGCCCCACATGCTATATCAAGCTTCATTTTTGGTGACCTTTCCCCTGCCTGGGAAGTTACAGTCATTTTATCTTGACCTGGTTTGTATCAAAATAATAGTAGGGAGAATAAAGAGGTGTGGAGACAGGGGAAGATTCTTTTGTCTTTAAGATTACCATGTAGGGAAAGTCCAGACCCAGGAATGCATTAGGATAACCTTGCATATGAGACATGCAGTGTGACTTCCTCAGCTCCTGTCTCCTGCTGCAGAAAGGAGAATGGGAGTCAGCTCATCTCCTTAGTGTGTCGATCAACAAACATTGTTTAAAGCTCATCATGGACCAGCACTGTGTGGGGCACAGGAAGGAGGCAGGGAAGAGAGAGAAGAAACACAAGACAGGATCTATATTCACATTAAATTGTGGTACAGATTGTAGGTACAGTAGGCACCAGGGGAGGGAGAGAACACATACATGGGAAAATCTTCATGAAGCAGATGGGATTGAATGCGTCTTGAAGAATGAATACAATTTAGGTAAATGGGTGCTGATGGAAGAGAGAAGGGTGTTCCAAGTCAGTTGAGCAGCATGCACAGAGGTGGAAATGAGTCCAATGTGTGCAAGGAACAGACTCATGGGCTTTGTCTTCATTCTCGCCCTCCTTTGGTGCATTTTTTCTAAGGTGAGGAGTGGAGCATAGGTCTTTCTACTTTCCTCAAACTCCCATGAAAAATGGTCAAAATAAGGGTCCCAGAAAACTGCAGGGTCATCCTGGTGGGCTGAGTGCCAAGAGGTCCTCGGCAGCTTAGTATAGATCAACGCTAAAATGCCAGATGGACAAACGCTGGGTATGTATAAGTGTTAGATGGATGAGCCTGGCCCGCATGGGGCAGCTGGCACACTTTTGAGGAAGCATCTTGGTTCTGCTCCGGACAGGGGCAGGAGCAGCCTTCCATGTGCTTGGAGGGTGACACTCATCCTCTTCATGTTTCCTTGTCCCATATGACCAGGTGCCAAGGTGCCACACATTTGCTTCCCATAAAGGAAGATATTTATGTGCACGTATTGGGGAGATTGATGAACGCTGAGAATCTCCCTAAAAGCCAAAGTCTCAGTCTTACTGGGAGTCTTGGACTCACTCCACTAACTCAGCAGAGGTCACCAGAGCCACTAAGGATTCTGAAACTTCTGGTTGCATGTTGGAGAAGAATAAAAAGAAATTCAAGCAAGACTCTTTCCTACAGTAAAAATGAGCACCCAAAAATGAATTCTCTCACACAAACCATTTCTCCTGGTTGAACATTACCAGCCTTTGGACCCTGGCTGGAACCAAGTACCTCCACCGTCAATTCACAAAATACAATTATCCGCTGTCTGGTTTTCTGATAGCAATTCTTTTGTAGGTGAAAAATGCAGCTGTTGAGTCCACTGTTGAGAAATCTTGATGCCAGAAAACAGGAGCCAGCAGCAGCAGCTCATCAGACTCCAAACCTGTTTTCCCAGCACCTTGGGAGTGAATTGAGAAATTGCGTTTGTGAGCAAACACTGGGAGATTAAACACTTAAATAATCATCCTCGCCAATGCCAAAAAAAGACATGTGTACCCTGTCTCTAGCTTTTAGGCATCATTTCCTGAAAAATTCTTGAGTTGCTATGCAAGAGTAGATTGGAAAGCCCAAATCAGGAGTCTTGGAAAGATTCACTGCCTTTTTCTCATCCAAATAATATCAAAATCCATCAATTACCTCTTTTCCTTGGTTTATGAGTTTGAAATTCCCACCAACAAGGCTGGGAATATTGAACCCCATTCTGTTGTGAGCCAGAAAGGAAGAAATACCCTCCTGGGGAGCCAAGTGCTCACTTGTGTGAAGTAAATCACCTCTTCTGCAGTGCAGAATGGTTGGGATCCTACCATTTGGGCCCAGGAAAACACCCCCTAGGGAGCAATCTGCTCAACCACATGTGATAAATTCAGTCTATTTTTAAGCTCTTCTCTCTGGCGTGTCTGAGTATAAGCCCAGGTGAGGAGAATTAGCCAAAGCGAGTCAATCAAGTTAACTTTTTCCTCTGTCTTGTCTCCTTCATTTTAAGCACTATATTTCCTCTACACACACGTGTGCGCACATACCACCTCTTGTCCTTGTTCCTGAGTCTCTACTCTTTCCTCCCTTAATCTCTCCCTCCTTTGGTAGTTCTCCCAGACTCTTCCCTATACTCTTTCCTTTTCACTTCTCATATCGTCAATCCTCTTCCCTGCATCTCTCTCTTTCCTCCCACTCACCTCCCCTAAAAATGAGTCATGGAAAACAGAAAGCTCTGGCTTTTCAGTACAAACAAATAGGACAAAAAAAAAAAAAATTCATCAAGAAAAAACAAGATCTCTTCTTAACACATAGCTTAAACCTTCCAAAGGCTTAATAAAAAATTTGGCACACACATGGTGTGTGAAGTTTGCATCTCTGCATTATAAATCTGACATCAGCTCGCAGATATAATGATTTTGGCTCTTTGCCTTTCTAAAAGGAGACAAAATGTTTGCAGTCATTATTGGCATTACTGTCTAACAAGAGAAAGGAAGAATCTAATTATGACTAGACAAATCATGAGCAAGGTTCATTTCATTGCAATCCTGGGAAAACAATGCATTGGGGAAAATTAATGAGGGCAAGCAAGGGATAGATGAAAGAGAAATGTCTTTAATTTGCTGAAAGTCCTCAGTTGCTCTTCCAATCTGGCCACCCTGCATTACGGGTTTCCTGGCCATGTTAATGTCCTCCAAACTCTCCCCGTCCAAGTGTGCTACCCCCTTCTGCTACCTTAAGGGCTTCCCTGCTCACTCCATGAAAAGGCACCTAAAAAGCACAGTGAGAAAGTTGAGGAACACTGAAAATACCCCTGGGAAAGTTCACAGTTTACAGGAACCTGAAAGGAACTCTTTTGTTAAGCGAGTGGCCATGCCCTCATTTCCTAGTTTTATAAATTCCACTTTTCGTGTATCAGGCTTTCTTAAAAGAGATTTGTACTGGTCACCTCAAAGGCCACATTCACACAGGCAAGTCGGCATCCTTCCCAAAGTAGATAAGAGGAGCCTCATTGCACAGTGTCCCAGCTGGGAGGGAGAAGCAGAGCCACGGGAGGTGGGTAGTCAGAGACTTTGCCACAGCCCATGGCCGTAGGAGATCATAAGACATTTGCATTTCAGGGAAGAAATGCCTAGTTCTGGCTTTTATGATACCAGAACTGTCCCCAAGGTAAGAGGACCAACTTGAGAAAATATTCCCCAACCACAGTCAGCCTTCCCTGCTCTGTCTGACTTGCTGGCTGGTGGTAAGAACCTTAGAGCAGCCGGAAGCCCAGTTCTCAGCCTTCCCTGACTCCAGATCTAATTTCTGGCCTCCCGGAAGGCCTACTCTAGTGCCACCCAGACCCATTCCCGTTCCCCACAGTGGAGATCTGAGGGATTTGGAGGGATTTGGGGAAAAGAGGTATGTTAAAGACATAAGCAACAAGTACTATTCTATCTTCAACCAGTGAAAGAAGCAAAGAAAAGAAGGAAGGGATGATAGGAAGGAGATAGTCAATCCAACGATGTGCCTCAGTTAAACCCCACAAAGTCTTTAGTCAATGGGTAGCAAACACACAAATACACAGTACTGCCTCTCATGACTCTGGAGTGCCCAGCATCCTGTAATCTGCACACTGTGGACACGATCAGGACTTTTCGGGTGATCACGAAGATAAACGTATACCTGTTGTTTATTAATTTGTGGATGGGCCTCTAACTGCCTGCCTCATCTCTTCTGAGCCACTTTGATATCCTTTAGTGAAAACCCAAATGACCAGAGCTAATGTCTGCTGCCACTGACTTGATTTGGTGAGAAGAAGACAGAGAATAAAATTGTCCAGAGTCCCTGGGATCTTACCTTCTCCCAGTTCCTCCAGCCTGGCGTCACTTTGGCTAACAGAAAGCATTAAGACTGATGATGGATTCTCTCCATCTGCCATTCCAGTTGCCCATTGCCTTGGATAATTAGCCACTGGCTGTTTATTTGCAAAACTTCTATTTGCCTAGGGACCCACGAGCTTATTTATTCCAATAAGCGATGGTGGAGACCTGTATAAATGGAAAGAGAAAAATGCATGATTTTTTTTACAGAAACAGACAGGAATATTTTTTTTGTTAATAAACTGAATTTGACAGTGGTAGATTATAACCGATGTTGGCCTTGGTGCTTTAGAACTGTGTTCCACTTAAAAATAATAAAACCTTATTAATTTGAAACTCTAAGGACCAGAAAAACTTCACCAGCTTAACTCACGTTAGAGTATGTTGTATTTTTGCTCAAGGAAGAGTGTGGCACCAGGCAGCTGAGGAAAAGCGGTTGCTTCCAATCAAGCATGATTTTGAATAACCAATATTGATTTAATGAGGTTTTACTTTATATCAGCATTTCAGCCAGCACTATTATAGCCGCACAACCTTCCAAGGTCAAGCCCAGAGGTTTACCCCTTACCTGAGGTGGAAAATAATGAATCCATTTTCCCCTGGGGAAAAAAATACCTATAAATCACATTTTCCACACCTCACATGGCTGCCTCAAATGGCCCCACTCTACAACATGTCTATCTGTCACTCCTTCTGCTGTCTCAAGGAGACTCCATTGGGCTCCGGGGAGAGAAGCAGTGGGAAGGAAATGACAACCTGGGCTTCTGACTGACAGGTTGAGCGTGCCTGTGCTGCAGTGAAGCTGGGAGTGGAGGGGAAGGCTCTCCCTCTAAGTTAAATGAACATGAACCGTGAGACTCAGTCAGCCTAAAAATGGGAGCAGTGTCAGAATACGAAGGTTATTGGCTAGATGGCTTCTCCACACGGCTCTTTATTTGCATAAAACCAGGACTGTCAGCTTCAATCCTACCATTTCTCTGTGTCCCCCCATATTGCAATTAATGCAAATAGAGAATGTCATTATACCAATTGGTGGTCTTATCACATAGACTTAAATCATCCATAGAACTCAGAATCATCATTTGAGTCAAATGCAAACATTTCTTTATGGAACTATGGGGTACGTAAGGATGCTCCCAGGACTCACTAGACAAATGAATCTCTGTGCCCTAATACAAGAGAGGGAGATGTGGGGCTATTGCCAAGTCCCCTCCACAATGAATTCAGACCCCACCTGAACCACACATAGGGAATAAGAGCCCTGCCCTGGGGAAGAGTAGATGGCAGAGTTAATGATTTGTGCTATTGTAGAATGATAACACAGGTCGTTTCCAGATTTCAGCTGTACCCTCACAGCTGTGCAATATCCTGTTGGCCACTAGAGAGTGCAGCAGGGACAATGCTGGGAGCTGCCATCTGCCCGTGGTGCCCAGACGGAAAGAGAGCTGTCCAGGGACCTGCGTGGAGAGGGGCAACTCAAGGATAGACCAGGTAATAGGGGCTGTAAGTAATGGTTCCTGGTTAGTGACATTTGGGTGGAGGTGGAAAAAAACCAGCAAATCCCTGCCAGGGAACTAGTAGGTTTGGAGCCCAGACAGTAGGGGTGGATTTCCAGCCAGCTAAAGAGGGACTGTCCTAACATTGCTGGTGAAGAGATTGCTGTTGTGACCTCAAGAAAATGACTTCTTCACTTTCCAGGTAGATCACTGAATGTATTCTCAAGATGTACAACTGTGTGCGTATTTTTGTGAATTATCCTAAACAGCCTGCTATCCAGATGGACGGCATTACGGAGGACAGTCATTTTGCAGCCATAAGCCCTAGATGTCTCTGACACACCGTCTACCAGCCTGGTGCCATCTCATCCCTAATGCCTCTTAGCCCTTCTGTCCACCAAAGCCTTCATTCTCACTCTCTCATTCTCACCCATCACCAAGCACCTACTATGTGCTAGAGCTGGGATTAAAGTAGTGCGAGGAAGAAAAGACACAGTTCCTGACCTCAGGGAAATCACCTTCTAACTCCCCTTCTACTCTCCCTTTCACCCGGTGGGGTGGGAAGGGGCATAATGAGAAATAGAATCTGGAAATATTTGAGGACCATATGGTAAAAAGCACTAAATATCATGCCAAGGATTTTAAATTTCATTCCATGGCAATGGGAAGCAATGAGAGATTTTAAGCAGGAGATTAGATCCAGTACTGAGTTTCCAACAGATCTGGAGGCTAAAAAGTGTTCAACCTTATTAGAAATGTGGTTAGAACATCAAAATGGTATTTTTACCTGAAAGATTGCCAAAGTTGTTTTTAAAGACAACAATTAGTTTGGGGACGAATTCCTTAAAATGAACAATATTAATCGTTATTGGTGGGAATGAAGTTTGGTACGATCTCTGAGACTAACTTGGCATAGACATCAAACACACAAAATACTGCATCCCCTTTGACCTGAAAATGGTCTGAATGCAAATGAAAAATGCTAGAAACCTAATCTAACATAGGGAGGGGGAGATTTAAAAAAAAAATGTGGAGAGAGGTTTATTCCAGAGACATAACCCATAAAACCCTGTAAGCAATTGTACTGAGGATGATAAATAAAAGAGTTGAATATGACTCTATGGGTTGTCGCCCAGGCAGCTAGATCTATGTAGATGCTTTTAAATTACAACAATTAGAGCAGAAAGAGGGAGAAATTGCAAGAGGGCAATTAAAATTAACTGCTGGACATTTGGAAGCATGGAGTATGCAAGGGGACACCCAGATGAAAAGTCTAATTGGATATGAAGATTACTGGAGAGGGAATTTGGAAAGCATTTGAGATATTTAAGAGGAGTGTTGAGTGGTGAAACTGGAAATCATGTTGCAAAGATCTAAAGAATGAAAGGCAAGGAAAGAAGTTGAAATAGAGTACAGACAACGAAATTGAGGTACTAGATTGAAGGTACATAGAATCAAGGCGAGGGTTTACTTGTGTGCAAGCGCTTTTCAGTAAAGGTAGCTTGAGAATATTAATATTTTAAAGTTAAGCAGGAGCACCCAGTGGGAGGGAAGAAAGAGAAGGGGAAAATTTTAAAGAGGAAGGGATAAAGTTGTCAGACTAGCAAACAAAATACAAGATACCAGGTTAAATCAGAATTTCAGATAAACTGTGAATTTGTTTTTAGCACAAATATGCCCCATGCAATATTCAGCACATACTTATACTAAAAAGAATTGCTCACTGTTTAGCTGAGATTCTAATTTAACCAGGTTTACTGTATTCTATTAGGCAACCAAGGGGCAGGGAGTGGTCACCAGGAGCCTAGGAAGAAAGACACTCCTGGGAAAGGACGTGGGCACGTTTGCTCTGAGGAATGGGAGAGGAAAGAAGTGCAGAGAGCGCTATTTCAGAGGCGGACGTGAAGCCAGTTTAGTTGCTCTGAAGTCATGATGGAGGTCAAAGATGGAGGTCAGATCCTCTGCAGAAAGTGGGCAAGTCAGAGGCCACAGAGGGATCTGACGGGGAGATGCAAAAGCTCAGAGCATTCTCTGTGGCTAACGGAAGGGAGAGCCGACCAGGGGGAGGTCCGCTGAGAAGCACGGAGAGCTTGCTGGCTCTGGGAGTCCTGTGTGTGTGCCGGGCAGGGAGGGCTAAAATGAGGCTCATGGGGGAGCCAGGCCAGGTCATGCAAGACCTTGTGGGACATGTCAGTGAGCTTACATTTCATTCCTATGGGGACATAGGAAGCTAAGCCAGTGAGAAGGTTTGTGCATGTTTCTTAAACACCCTCTGGCTGCTGTGTGGGGAAAGAATTACAGGTGGGCAAGAATAGATTTTGGGATACCAGTGGCAAGACTAGAATAATGGTTCAGAAAAGGGATAGTAGGAGCCTGGACAGGGTGGGAATTAGTAAAGAGAGAAGACAGAGAAAAAGAAGGAGAGAGAGTGGAACAGAGAGAGAGAAAAAAAAGAGAAAGAGGGAGAGAACTGAAGACAGAATAACCAAGACTTGGCACTTGATTGGATTTAGGGAAGTGATTAGAAAAAGGGAGGTAGAAGAGAGGTGTTCGAGATAACTCCCTAGTTTCTGACATGAACAAATGAGTAAAGGAACAACATTGACGGAAGGAAAACAAAAGGAGAAAGAGATTAGCAGAAGTGACACCTACCCCAGCCTTCACCCTCACGCTGCCTTAGAACCATGAGGGGAAGTAGGGATGGCGTGGCTCGTGGGACCTGTCTATTCTTTGAGCATCTCAGTGGGGCATTCCGCATGCACATCTGAATGCTACAGCAATTCTGCAAGGAGGATGTTATTATCCCCATGTGACAGAATAATATTTGGCTATATTAATTGATTTTCTGTTTTGCTCTGGGTAGTTTGCTTTTTTCACCTCTTCGCTACTCCCAATTCAAGCAGGTAGACCCGTCAATACTTACCGCATTAAGGGGGAGATGAAACAGGTACAAAGCAGAAAAAAGAAAAGAAAAAATATTTTGGCATTCCATTCCAAAGAGTCAATGTTCTTATAAGACTCAAAGGGACCTTGACATAGGTTAAATGCTTGAATGGGGTGAAGTTTAAGAGCAGAGCTTTCCCTGGAGACTAGAAAAATTCTTTCTGGCTAGGGAGAGAGGTGACATAATGGAGGCTACTGAGTCCCAGAGAGGCAGTCATGCACACACTGACCAGCAGAGCCCCAGGGAGGCAGCAAGACCTCTAGAGAGAAATGTACAATGAGTCAAGACAAGGGTACCTTGGGAGCACAACAGACATTTTTATGCCCCAGTGTTGCCTGAAAGCAACAAAATTATTGCAGGGGTCCCATGCCTAACATGAAAGTGGAAGAGAAAATTCCAGGACCTGATAAGTCCACAGGGACAGGAGCAAGAGGCACCTCAGGGGCAACCTGAGATTGATGGATAACCAACATCCAGATGGGCCAAAGGACACAGATGATGGCAAGGACAAGATGGACTCTCTCCGATGCTTTGACACTACAAGGAACAATGAAAAGTGGGAAGGTGTCTAGGTAGACTGTGATTAAATCACATCTCAAGAGAATGGAGTCTTATAAAAAATATAAAGTTCAGTTACCAGAAATTTTTTGAAAGTTATACTTTTGTAGAATTGAGTTATGAACTGAGATTTATATCTATTGCTTACATTTTGTAAATGCAAAAACTAGGGAGTTGTTGAGACTTGCCACAAATCTGAGTAAGGGGAAGGACAAATTTGGACCCAGGTCTGTCTTAATCCAAAGCCCATTTGCTGCCCACTGCACCATGGTTCTTTATTCAAGGAAAGCAGTTTCCACCCATCTACCCCCTACCTTGTTTGAAGCATTGACTTCTGTCACAGATCAGCCTCATGAAACTGTGAGAGTTATGAACACCAACCACCAGGAGAGCACTTTGAGATTCCAAGAGCTAAGAAGCCCTACAAATTAGAAACTGTCTTTGAACAGTCACTTACTGGGATTTGGTGGCTGTCAGAATCACTAGACCAATGAATGCGGTAAAAACAACAATTTGCATTCTTAAAGCCCAAATAATGCCACCCGGAGTCACACTGAGATTTTTATGCTGTCATTAAAGCAAAGTATCAGCAATTCCTCAGGGAAAGGGGAAACCAAGAGTTCAAAGGACACATTAGCAAGTTTCTCAATTAAATGCCAAGCTGTAATACAACTTTGTTTCAGCACGCTCTTACTTAGTCACTTAATTTTTCTTGAAAAAAAAAAAGCAACCCTCGGGGGTATCGAATCTAATGCCTGTCTAAGCAGACGGAGCTAATGCTTTCTCAGAGAGGCTACCAAGCAATATATCTGATTATGTCTATTTCTGAACAGGAAAATTGATCAATTAAGGGAAAAGGAGGTCTGCAGAGTCAAGCACTGAAAAGAAAAAAAAAAAAAAAAGCTGCCGGCGATGCTCCTGCTGGGAGCTAATGAAAGTTCCACACAAGAAGTGAGATTCCAAATTGGAGGCCCTGAGAGCCGTGCTCACTTCTGTCAAGCTACAGTGAGGGAGCATGTTGGGGAAAGATGGAACCAGAATGGTTTTTTAACTAATTTATGGAATTGATGAATGAACTCATGCTGGGCCCTGAGCTCTATTGTCCACGTAGGGAATTTCTTTCTAAAAAAAAGTCCCTCTGAAAAGAGGGCAGGAGATTATGGGTGTGTTGTCTGATCTTTATGGGCCCAGCATAGGACAACACTGAGCCGGATGCTGCAGAAATCACTAGGCCATGTACACAGTAGGTATACAATATATACATGCTGATTGGATGACTAATAAACAGTTTCCTAAGAAAATAAAGATGCACCTATTCACACAGTACATCACAAAATACTCTGCTACAGAATAAGGATGGTCTGTGCTTTGATCAAACCGCAGAAAGCCAGGGAATATCACCTGAGTGCGAAGTCAGGGCCTCTTACCTATCTTAAGAGTTGCTGTTCATGAGCACCTAGTGCATAGCAAGCACTCAATGTGTGCCTGTCAGATGAACAAATGGCCACAGAGACCAACAGTAATGAGGCTGGAAGCCAGATCCACAGGTAACTTACCCCAAATCCACCCACCACTAATAAACTGGGTGGTGGCATTGCCCTCCACACGAGCAGAGTCAAGGTAATAAATGTCAGCAGAGAAAGACAATTAAAATGAAAAAGTTAGCGAGGGATCTATATGTTTATCTCTCATGGGAGGTCTTTGGGATTAAGATAGAATCTGCCTGTGACAGTTTGAGTATACTCCTGCCTGGTAGGGAACTGGGAGGAGAGGAAGTACACAATTGCCTGTGACTTCAAGACTCTGTTGGGTGTGTTTTTCATAGGACATTCACACTGGTATTAGCCAAAGTTGTCCCCGTGGCCTTGTAATGAATCAATAAGACTTAGAGCTCATCTAAAACTACTCCATTCCTGGCCTCAAATAGTCAAATAATTAATTATCTCTCTCTTTCCTCATCAGTGGTTCACACTCAAGGCAATATTTAATTTTCCCTACCTGAATTTGTCCTATATAAAGGACAATTTGCCTGGGTTAACTGTTGAGAGATTGATCTCCTGAGTCCTCTGCCCGCCTCCTCAAAACAGGCAGTGCTGGCTGCTCCTGCCTTGGAATGCTCATTTGCATTGTTCTAGAAAGTTCATATGTACTCAGCCTGCGAGAATAGAAGGCACTATGCCAAACCCCAAGTCGCTTGTGGTCCCCATCCTCAGGGAGCTCACATACCAAGGCCTCTGGTCCTGAACAACAATCGAGTTATAGATGGAACATCTGCAGCAGGTGACCCACACGTTCCTTCAACTCTGCAGTGACTACTAGCACCCATCGTGACACGGAACTCAGCACCTGCAAAGGACCATGTTCATGAAAGGGCATCTTCCCTTTTAAATGAATTTGTGGGAATGGCCTCCCCCAGCGTGGGGACGGGACTCCTGTCATGGAGTCCCATTGAGGCCCGGGCTGAATGTGCCGCTGTCCCCAGCCTCCCACCCTCTCACGCCTGACCGCAGCGCAGCAGTCTGCGGGACCATATGGCCAAGGTTGGGGTCAGACAGATAAAAACGTCTCGTTGCGCTGAAGAATGGTTAACAAACGTGTGAATGTAAATTCTAACACATTGTAAAACTGTGGCAAACCCGGCTGAAAAGAGACTTTAGTTATGGCAGGAAATCTGTTTTTCAGCTCCACCCCAGCCCTTCCACTTCATTACAGGTATTGTGGAGAGAAAATGGGGTTTTGTGTCCTCTCTTGGCAATCTGCACCCTGCTCTTCTGCCAGATTTCTAATGACTTTTCAATGATGATTTAAGAGGTTTAGTGCCTGCAAGTTGTAAAGGATTGCAGCTCGGCTGTGCTCTCCTGCGCGGCGGTCCACTGGGACGTGCGCACACACAGTCTCCCCTCAGCAGAACCGGCATCAGCAACTTTTGTCCAAGTCTCACTTCGTAGCCAGCTCTCCACGTCACGGTGCCCTCTGAGGTCACCAGATCAATCCAGCAGCAAGAGACACCCCTCCAGAGCTCAATGGTTTACCCTAGAATTGAATCTATGGCAATTTGTAAACGTTGTTGGTGGCACAGCCACCCCCAGCACCAAAAAGGAAACCCCTCAGAACCCCAGGGAAAAATTTGAATCGAAACCAACTTTCTCTCTTCAAGCTAGCAGCTGTCACTCAAAACACACGCACAAACACACGAACGCACACACAATGCAGCAGCCCATACTGAAATGCCCTGAATGCCTCAGTCCTCTCCTTTGATACCCAGAGTGTGAAACCCCAAGGGTGAGAGAGTTCTAGGAGAGGTTTAGGTTTGGGCAGCACATGAACTGCTCACTCTGAAGCTCACTCAGAAATCCCTTCCTGTTACAGCAATTACAGACAACAGCACGGAGGTTCCTCAAGTAATAAAAATAGAATTAGCATACAATCCAGCAATCCCACGTCCAGGTATATATCCACAGGAAATGAAATCAGTATGTGGAAGAGATATCTGCACTCCCATGCTCATTACAGCACCGTTCACAACAGCCAAGATATGGAAACAACCTAAGTGTCCAACAACACATGAATGGACAAAGAAATTATGGTACATATATACAAAGAAATATTCTCCAGCCATAAAAAAAGAAGAAAATCCTGCCATTTGCAATAACATGGATGAACAAGAAAGACATTAAATTAAGTGAAATAAGCCAGGCATAGAAAGACAATGACTGCACAATCTCACTTACATGTAAAGTCCAAACAAAGTCAAATTCATAGAAACAGAGAACAGAACAGTGATTGCCAGGGGCTGGGGGGTGAGAATGAGAAATGAGGAGATGTTGGGCAAAGGGTACCAACTTTCAGTTGTAAGATGAGCACATTCTGGGACTCTAGTGTACCGCAGGGGTGATGATGGATGTGTTAATGAATTTGACTGTGGTGATCATTATACTGTCTACACGTATATCAAATCATCACATTGCACATGGTCAATTTAGTATTTTAAAATGAAAAAAAGAAAAGAAATCTCTTCCTCAATCAGGCATCCACGACCCTGTTCTTCTATCCCACATCCTTCATCCTTCATCACTTGGCTAGGATGCAGTGGCAGCAGAGCCACCTCTAGCCACTGTGGGACTTACATGCACTAGAAAGAGCATGATTAGAAAGCACGTGACTCCCCAGCCACCCCCAGCCCCTCAGTCCCACCCCACACCAGAGTGTTTGGCTTGGCAAACAGCCAAGGATCTCAGTCCCCACTTGCCCTTGGTCAGCACCTTTGTTTGGTGCACCAACCACAGGACTCCATGACCTCATGTGTCCTCCGCCCTTCCCCGCCACCCTCCCCTCTCTTCTCAGTAAGACCTTCTCCCTCCCGACATTGTCTGTCCCCCACCCTCATCTGACTATAACATCCAGATAAGCCCTGGATTCTGACTGCTCATGGACATAAGAGGCCGAAAGGGCAACCACAGCACATCACTAATGCCTTTCTCGTCAGTGGCATCTCAGGCTAACCCGGAGTCACCCAGTCCTAACAGGAAGCCCACATATTACATATGGAAGTTACATTCTATTGGGAGAATTATATTCTATTCTATTGAATGCCTGAAAAAAGACAATTCCACATTTGGTTTTTCACCTAAAAATAGGAATGATAAAAATTACCATCTTTTTGCCTTTTCTCTTCTGGAAGTGACACTTTGCACCACCCATTTTTTTCTTCTGAGCACACACATCCTGACACCCTTCAGGGACTGCTCTCTGTGTCCCCAGGGCATGCTACGTAATAGTGTATTTGCTGAGGAATTAAAAATGATAGAGTAGGGTGAGGTGATCCGTAGTGTTCACCACTTGCCCATGTTTACAGCATTTTTCAGAGCATGTTTGGTTTTTGTTGTGCTTCATTCTTTTTCCACTGCTAACTCGGTGTGTGCTCTTACTTAAGACCCTGCTGTCCATATTCAGTGTCATCTTCTGACAAGTGGAAAGGTGAACAAGATGACCTCTAAGGTCATATACCGTTCTAGAACTTTCCCATTCAATGATTCGAAAGAGCTCTCGAATATTGTGCAAATAACATATGTTGCTGTAAATACAAGATATGGAGAAGAATGTATTTGCCACACCCAGCATCAAAAATAAAATAGGCACAATCTTGTTCCACTGGGATGGGCAGAATGTGACAGTATGCAGGTTTGACACCATCAAGATCCAGACACCTCCGCCCCAACCCTCTACCTCCCGCCACCCAGAGAGCCCTGGATTCCACGCAAACCCTGGTAATTACTGAAAAACATTATGCTTTCTTTCTATTTCCTACATGGAAAAGAAACGAGTTGGGTAATAGAAATTGATTGGAGTTGGTTTCTTCTTCTGGGAGACTTCAAGTTCTCTTACTAAATTATCTGGAAGTGAAAAAAAAAAAAGGTAGAGGGGGCATGAATCCTAAGAACATCCTGCCAAAATAGCAAAGTTGAATCTTTCACCCCAGAACCTTTAAGTCCTTTGAAGATCTACATCAGAGATGTGGCATTTAGTGCAGGAATTTCTGAAGTTCCCAGCAAATCTTGTGAATCTCCCACACAATCAGGATAAATTGGCCAAGAAAAAATTAACAATCCAAGGTTGCCGGCAACGGGATACGCAATTAAAGATGTGTGTGTTACTCGTAGGGGTTAGAGAGAAAGAGAAGAGCAATAACACACGAAGCTGCATTTACATTTATGGTGCAAATTATTTCTAAGAAAGCTTGGGAAATGTCTCTTTCCCATCACATTCATGGTATTTGAATAGAAATGGAAACTTTTCAGCTCTTTAAGGAGCAGCTTGGGACCTTCCTGCACTCCTCCTGGGCCTCCCGTCACCTCCTCAACCCCTGGCAATGACTGATGGCCCAGGACTGGGCACTGTGACAGTCTCTTTCTTTGTTTTCTTAAGTTCTTTTTCCTCCTTTCTTCTCCACGAGGAGAAAAAAATATAGGCAAAGGGCAGTGGAGGGGTGACTGTCTTTTCAAATGCAAGCCTCAGAAAGAAAGCTTTCTCAGCAGGGAATGGGGAATTGAAGCGTCAGTCAAGAGCGCTTTGGAAATGTTTGTCTTGGACTCTGGGGTAGGGGGGCTCGGCAGCTCCCAGCACCTCATTCCCCTCGCGTGCCTTGGCCGAGTCCCAAGGCCTGAGCCTGCTTCCCTCACCCGCCACCCGCCTCCCCTCTGCCTTCCAGCCGCTACTGCAACACGAGGAGAAAGAAGCAGGGCTGAGGGAGGAAGGAAGGGGAGGGTCAGGCTGGCTTGGGCCATGCTCTGAGGTCTTGGACAGAGGCTTTCGCAGAGCGCTTTCGCCAGACTCCCACCTCTCCTGGAGGATGCAGTAATATTATTGCTGCCTGTAATTAAAATACAGGCCTGATTTAAAGAGAATATTTCATTTAAAGGTTTGATAGAGATGCATTAAAGATTCGTATACATGAATGAATTCATAATGGCCAAGTGACATATTTATGCCATGTACTTAGTTATGCCTTAGCTAACTCCATGATTCTAATTTATTTGCTGGTAAAACACCATCCCCGCTGATGTGCTCTGCTGAGTCTACTTCTGTCAAATACCTTTTCAATAAACAAACAGCGTGACATATAAATAACAAAGCCCATTGTGGAGAATAGCAATGCATTTCACCTTCCTGGTGACAAACCCTGAGCTCCTGGTTCTTGCCTCCCAAGTTGTTCTGGGGGAGCATCCTCTAGAGAGACAGGAGGCCTCTCCCTTCCCCTCTTCCAATCCCTTAGCAACCTAACCTAACATTTATGGCTTCTTTCAGATTCTGAGACTACAAGTCCATGATCCCCAATACCACTACTGAACTTACGTCACCGCCCTCATTCCTCTGACCCCACACACCATTAGCAGGCAGCTTATGAGTCACAGCCTTCAACCAGCAGAGCTTGTGGTCTCTGCTACACTCACCGAGCACTTATGGTGGCTCAGGGAGGGGCTTAGGTTACACCATTTTTATGCCTTGGGATAATGCTACAAGTATCGGTGACTCCACTTTGTTGATGAGAAAATTGGGCATTGGGAAGTGAAGCAAAGTTGCAGTAAGGCAGTGACCGAGAGAGAACTTGGAACCCAGGTCTGTCCCTCTCCAATGCCCATGCACTTTAGAGTTATGCCGCTTCTATCAGTAGAGCTCAATAATAATAACAACAACAATAATAATAATAGATGGAGACCTTCCCCAGCTTTGGACAACTTTTAAGTGCTTTCTACATAACTAGTCATTTAAATAATGAGGCAAGGATTGTTATTAATAGTATCCCCATTTTCCAGATGAGAAAACTGGCAGAGAGCTTAAGGAATTTTCCTTGCCCAGAGTCACACAACTGGTTAATGATGATGCCAGGATTTGAACCCATGCAGTCTCTGTTCCAGAACCCAGACTCTGAATCAATGTTTTGCTGAAGACTACTAATCAGACCATGAGGAGGCCTTCTCAAAGAATCTGTGGCTTTTTCCAGAATTGGGAATAGGGCCCAGGAGGGGATGGAGAGAGCAGGGAGGTGCCCACAGACATGTGGGAAAGCATGTCCCGGACACGGGGAAGGAATGGTCCCAGGGCCTTCTTGGCATTTCTTCTCTTCGCCTGCCAGCCCTTCCCACATGACCTCCTGTTTCTTACCTTTTCTTTTCCTATTACCCAAAGTTGGGCCAGATGTTACAGGTTCAGGGCACAGTCCTTTATAAAACTGTCCTTTTGTCAGATACCAGCTGCAAGTTCTGGGGCCCCAGAGCTGCCTCCACTTCTGACCAGCTGGCTGCAAACTCAGGGGTTCCCACTGCCCACTCAGGTTCAATAATTTGCTGGAATGACTCACTGGAACTTAGGAAAGCACTTCACTTATGAGTGAAGTTTTATTACAGTTTTATTACAGCAGAAAGATATAAATCAGAACCAGCCAAAGGGAGAGACATATCGTACAAGGTCTGGGAGGGTCCCAAACACAGTTTCCATTGTCTTCCCAGGACATCGGTGTGTGGCAATGTGTGTTCACGAGAATCTTGCCAACAAGGGAAGCTCATTCAAGCTTTGGTGTTCCAAGTTGTCACTGGCATTTCATTATATAGGCATAATCAATTGAATTATAGTCATGTGATTGAACTCAGTTTCCATCCCCTCCTCTTCTTAAAGATTGGGCTGATATCACTGACTCAAAGCCCCAACCTTCTATTCACATGTTTGGTGTTTCTGGCATGGTCAGCCCACATCCTGAGTCATCTCATTAGCATAAACTATCTAGTAGCCCACCACGGAGTCACTTCATTACCATAAGCTATCAGGTGTGGTCCAAGGGGCCCACCATGAATAACAGGCACCCCTATCACTTGGGAAATTCCAAGAATTTAGAGACTGCCTCCCAGTAAGTAGGGACAGACATCAGCCATATTCTTTACTACAGAATTTAGGCCAACAGACACCTCTCTACAAATCATGTAGTCACATGCTGATAAGAGAGCCAAATTGAGAAGCCAGTGCTGGTTCAATTTGGTGACTACCAAAGGGTCAATCCAATTTTTTAGACAGTCTTACCTAAATTAGGGGATGGTCAAATGTATAGCAATCCAATCAGTTTCTCAGACACTAACTATCAGACAACAAGACTAATGATTCTAATCTGCTTTGATCAAGTTATTTATGGTGTATACAGTTTGCTAAGGTGTGAATTCCTGAGAGACCCTGGGAGATTCTAACCATTAACCTTTGCCAGTGGAATCTTCCCAACTTCTCTGCGGAGGAAATGAGAGAGTGAAGGAACCAGAAGGAAGCTCTGAGGTCAAGTAGTCCAACACCCTCATTTTACAGTTGGGGAAACCAAAGACATACGGCTTAGGGAATCCAGCCAGCAAACAAAACGTGTGTCCTGGGCAATCCCTCCGCACTTGAGATTTATTAGTTCAGAATTTCCTCTACAGCTCCCATCTTTTAAAAAGCCAATATTCCTTAGAGAGTGAACATAGTGAGAAAGTTATGCCACCTCTTCGAGCCTCAGTTTCCTAATCTATAAAGTGAGGGTATTGAGTGAGGGCTCAATATATTCAGAAGTACCTGCCTCAAAGCAGGCAGGTGACAAAACTGACTTAAGCAGGCAGTTGTGAAATAACAAGGAATCACGGGGGTGGGGAGAGATAGGAAATATATACCCCCAATGAAAGACCTTCACATTTGAATTTAAGAAATAAATCAAAATCCTTGGCACAGGTTTTGTGATCTCTGCCCAGATGGGCCCCCACGTCCCTCCCACATCTGCGACTCTATTACTCTGTTTTTCTTTGCACGTTGTTTGTCAGATTGATTTCCTCTAGCAGTCAGTTATGCTGAGGAACTCAAGGAAGTGGGGTGACTTGCTAGGAAAAACAAAAAGGATACACAGTTTTGGCTAGGCAGCTACCAGGACATGAGCTGCCCAACAAGAGAAGGAAGGCACTGAGAGAGGAGTGGAAGACACTTCCTGTACATTTCAGTTTTGTCCTAAGTCATCCCTAAGTGAATAACAAACACGAAATAAGCCTATTGCTGAGGGCTTTATATTCGCGATGAGAATGGCAGCCCCCAGAACTGTGCAGTGTACGACCTGCACAACAGTACTGAGCAGCCCTGAGTGGCCTGGCCCTTAAAAAAAAAAAAATTCTGGAGACCTCAAGACACCAGAAGAAATGCCCAGCTGCTCCCAGGCCTAATGCAATCATTAACCCAGTTCTCCTGCTTCCTCAACCACCAAGTTTTCTGTCTGCTAAACCTCTCGGCCCCAAAGGCATTTAGACATGTGGACTATTTTAGCAAGAAAAGATTCAAGAGAAAAGGAGGGCTCACTGCCCTCCCCACACATACACACCGTCCTGAGCAAGCTTAGCATTGGAGACGAACGACTATGTTCATCCTGAAGGCTTCCTTTTCCCTCTTCCTGAGGAGGCTGGCTCGGGGTATCCTGGGGGCTGTGGGGAGGCATAAGGCAGGACTGCCCCCTCCCTGAACCATCCTCAGGCCTGATTTGCATAAGTTCCAGTCTCTTGGCCCAGCTTCTGTCCCTTGTCCAAGATCTGCCACTACGCCTGGAACACTGTGTCCTCAGCAGCCTGATTCCGGGTCCAGAAGCACCGATCGCTTCTCCTAGGAGTGGGAGCTGGGAGCACAGCAACCTTGTGAGGAGTCGCACCTTCCTGCCTCCGAGCAGGGCTTCTCCCTCCACAGCTGCCAACACTCCTAATGTCATTGTGCACGGGAGGCCCCCAAGACAGATCCTGCAGGAGCAAATTAATAATTGCTGGCAACCAGCTCCTGCAGCAACCGGCTCCTCCCCCTTGGGGACTGTCTGCCCTTCTTCAGAGAGACCTCCGGGACTGCAAACTTACTTCTGTGAACAAAGAGCTTGGAAGTATTTATGCCTAAGAGGCCCCTCATTTTCAGAAAAGCTCGGCGCTGGGTGTCACGACACTGGCATTCTTGGCTGGCTCAGCCACAATTGGGAGTTTAACCTTGAGCGGGTCAGAATCTCTGTGGGTCTTGTTTCCTTACCTGTAAATTTTAGGTCTGGCAATCCAAGCATATGAGCCATGACCCTTCCCCATCTCTGGACCCTATTACTGTCACTTAAACTTATTTTTTTTTTAATTTCATCCTAAATTTAGGATGTACAAATAGAGTTTTGTTACATGGATCTGTTGTATATGGGAAGTCTGGGCTTTTAGGACACCCGTCACTCATATAGTATACATTGTAACTAATAGACAATTTTTCCGCCCTTACTCTCCTCCCATCCTCCCCACTTCTGAGTCTCCGATGTCTATTATGTCACTCTGTATGACTGTGAATAGCCACAGCTTAGCTCCCACTTGTAAGTGAGAACATGTGGTATTTGGTTTTCCATTCCTGAGTTACTTCACTTACGATAATGGTTCCATCCAAGTTGCTGCAAAAGACATGATTTCATTCTTTCTTGGCTGGGTAGTATTCCAGCTGGGTAGTATTAGTATAGAGGCTGGATAGTATTAGTATATTCTAGCTGGGTAGTATTAGTATATTTCAACTGAGTAGTATTAGTATAGTGGCAGGGTAGTATTCCATGGTATACATATACCACATTTTCTTTAATCATCAGTCGAGGGGCAGTGGTTTGATTCTGTATCTTTGCAATTGTGAATTGTGCTGCAATAAACATACAAGTGCAGGTGACTTTTTGATATAATGATCTCTTTCCTTTGGGTAGATTGGGAATGTAACGTAGTACAACCTCTGTGGAAATAAGTACAGAGATTTCTCAAAGAACTGCCACTTAAATTTGAGCCCTCCTCCTGCACCAGGGATTGGGTGGCCGGGTCATCATTCCTGGGATCCCTCACTCTGCAGCAGCTTCCTCACTGTCCATCTGATGGGGGCAGATACACCAGCCGATGAACAGCCCCATCTCGGGTTCTTTCCTTCCCCTTCTCGTTTGTCTCAATCCACGGGGCGTTGGTGTCTACACTGCACCTGCTCACTTCTCTTTGAGGCATGTTTGGGGCTCATGCCAAGCCCCTGCTCCCTCCAGGGCCTTAAGCAAGAAAAAGATTATGGTGCCCACTCATCTAGTTCTATCAATAACCCAAAATAAATTTGCATTTTTGGAAAGCAGACAAAACATATGGCAAAATTCTAATTTTTTTTCACATTTCTGATCGCATTTCAAAAAGTTCATCAAGACTGCACTCTCGGTGCACCTCCCTGAGCCTTCCCCTAGGGTGGGGTCCCATAACCTCTGCCCCTCAGCACAGCTGCCTGGGCCAGGTGTGGACATCTGACTGGGCTGAGCCAATCAGAGTCTTGAGAGAATAAGGAGTCTGAATTAAGAGATAAAAAAGCTATAGTCCAACAGGGTTAGGTGCTGGAGCTATAAAGTTGGGGTCAGAGTCCTCACAGAGGTGAGGACAACCGAGGGTGAGCATGCAGAGGAGGCCAGTCTGGAGAGGAGAAGAGAGCCCCTGTGCAGACGAGAGACCACGTGGCTCCAGAGAGCGCAGCAGTCACTGCTGACAATACCTGCTTCCCGGGAGATTCAGCCGCAGCCCCAGCCACTGAATGCCATGAGAGTCCCGTGAATGCTGACACTCGCTCCCCTTTCCCGAACGTCGTTACCCAAAGTGTGGCCTGTGGACCAGCAGTCTGGCAATTGTTCAGAAATGCAGAGCCTCTGGCCCTACCTACAGCTACTGTATCCGGATCTGCATTTTAAAGAGATGTCAAGGTGATGTGCACATAAGGGCTGCTTTGGAGGGAGCTTCGCTTGCTGTTAAGACAGAAATATTAATAAGAAGAATACATATCATATAAGTTCATCAGAAAGAATTCGTGAATTAATACATATGAAGTAGTTACAGTGGTGCCTGGAACATAGTAAACCTTCAGTAACAACATTAATATTAGGATTATTACCACAATCATTATCAATATTTCTAACCTTTTACTGCAAGAGCTTCCCTCCTTGCTCTCCTCCCCCAGACACCCTGGACTTCTTTCCTGTCCTTGACCATGCTATGCCCCCACCTGCCACAGGGCCCTAGCACAGACTTAGCATGTACCAGTCATACCTTCCACCTCTTTGCCGAGTTACCTCCCACTCAGCTTGCAGATTTCATCTAAGTATAACCTCCTCAGAGAAGCCTTCCCTGACCTTCTAGACTGGGATTAGACTGCTAGTCATAACAACATGTTCTCTCTGTTCTATTTACCATTGTTGTAATCATACTTGCATTTAAGTGATCATTTTATTAACACATGCCTCTTTGACTAAGCTGAAAGCTTTGTGAGCACAGAGCTCATGTCTGCTTTTCTTGCCATTTATATCCAATGCCTAGCACAGCAGCCCTCAAACCTCAAGGAATATTTGCTTAACACATCAATGAACACTCTCTCCAGCCGGCCTACTACCCCTGGTAAACATCCCCATCTCTAAGTCCCCCTCGGGCCCATGGTGCTGAAATTGCCACTAAGATGAGCAAGAAGAACCACTCAGGTGACGTTTTTGTGAGCAACCCTCCTCTGTTCCAAGCAATAGAGAGGCAAATGTTCTCTGTTCTGTTCTTCCTGTCTGGGCAATCCATTCCAGAGGCATTAAAATCATCTATCAAGCTGTTTATCACAACATATCCAGATGCTCTGAGCAATAAAGTCACTCACAATACACAAGCATTCCATTTCGGGAAGATGCTCCCAATCAAGCCTTCCCAGGGGATGTTTCAAAAGAGGAGAGACCCCCATCTGTTTGCGAAGGGGACCTGCTATCTGCAGCGGTCCCTTCCAGCCTGGTGCATATGTTGTGGGACCCGCCTTAGGAGCCTGCAGGTAGCAAACTCTGAAGTGGAGCCTTGTCCAATCAGGCTGACAGCAAGTCCTGCATTTGTCCAGGGTATTAGAAAATGCCAAGCTCAGGCTGATTTTCTAGGAGAGCCTCCTGTTCAAAATAAGAGGGTTTCCCCCCTCCTGCCCGCCCACCCGCAGTCAAATAAAATCAAACTTTGCAAAAAGAGGTTTCTGCTGAGAACAAAATCAAGATCCAGAAAAAAAAGAAGCTTCAGCCTCCTGAATCAATGAGCCAAGCCTAACAAGATGAAGTTTAATAGGAATTAGTTTAAGGTTCTCCACTTGGGTCCAGAAAGCCAGCCGAAAGCAGTACGGGGGAGGGGGAGGGTTAAGCTGAGCCTTGGCAGCAGCAAGTGTGACAAAGATTTAGAGGTTTTCGTTGACTCTCTGCTCAGTAGGAGTCATCACTGTGACACAGCTGCCAAAAAGGGCTCAGCGGCATTAATGGAAAGACAGGACCCAGGAAGACGGAAATGACTGTCCTGCTCCCTCCGCACTGGCCCCAGCACACCCGGGATATTGCTTTCCATACCCAGCATGGAGCATAATTCTCACAGAAGACGGCCAAGCTGAGCTACACGAATAAGGATGGGCGATTTCCCGGAAGATTCACGCACCAGGTCACAGAGCAAGGGTCAAGGCACCAGGGCCTCTTGGCCCAGAGAGCTGATACTGCAAAAGAAACAGGCTAACAGCGTTCAAAAACTTTTGACAGATGGGGAAGAAACTGGGCATTCTGTGCCACCCCATGTGAGTCCCTTGGGACTAGAGAGCAAAATAGAGAGCAAAGTAGATTCGAGCTCAGCGTAAAGAATGTCCATGTTAGTGGTGTTTTTTCTTTGATTTTTCAAATTCCACAGCTAAAAAGTGCACACTGTACAAGGAAACTTTGAGCAATGCAGACATACATAGAATAAAGTTACAACTCCCCATTTAACATGCCCACTTACCATATTTCACTCTCCCTCCTCTAAGGAGCCACACTAAGTTTAGGGTGTATCTCTTTGAGCCTTTTTGAAATGCATTTATTCTCACACACACACACACACACAGTTTGGGTTTAGGGATTTTTCTCCCATCAACAAGATCGTACTTTACCATTGGGAATAGCTTGCTGACCATGGCTACCTGGAGAGGCAATGTGCTGCTTGCTAAGAAAGTGAGGCCTCCTCCACTAAAGCTGTTCAGGGATGGACAATCGCTAATCGAGGTTCTTAAATAAAGACCTCAAGCATTGGCTAGATCTTTAGTTCTCTCAAACTTCAGCTTAAAGAAGAATCACCTAGGGTGCTTTTTGAAAATTCAGATTCCCAGTCCCAAATCCAGAGAATCTGACATACTAGGTCTCAGGAGCCATGAATCTGCATTTTCGACAGCACCAGGGTCAATCTGGTACAAATCGTCAATGGGCCATGCATTAGAAAACACTGGAGGGGAAGATCAGACCACCTGACCTTAGGACTCTCCTGTCCCTGGCCCTCAGCTTGGACTGGATCAAATCGGAAAGCCCTTCTTGCCAGGAGATGTTTGCAGTGAGACCACCGCGGTGTGCCCATATCTGCCCATTTGACCTCCGGCGTCTGCCTTTCCCTGCTTCTCACTCTGGGAAGCTGAAGGCTTTGTCCAGAGGGCTCAGCATGGAGTAAACACGCAGCCTCAGAAAGCAGAGTGAGGGTTGCACCAAATCTGCCTTGCCGTCTGCCACTGGCACCGCCTAAAACCCCGGGGATCAGTTTTGAGAAAGGCAGAGACCCCATCCTTCCCCAGGCTACTGGAGAACAGAAGAACAGCCTGGGACCAGGGGAAGGAGAGGCTCTCTGCAGGCCTCCATCACCCCAGGTACTCTGGGGTTCTCCACAAACCCTGGAAGTGAGGATTGGAAATGTTTTAACAGTTACAAGGACTAGGGGCAATATTATTGTTGAGTGGGTGGAAACCGGGGCTATTAAACACCCTGTAATACGAGAGCATCACAGCCCAAAATGCCAAAATTGCTTACCCTCCCCCCACCATGCACAACACTATCAACTGTCCATCAGTGTCCATGTGAGCCGCAGCCCTGGACGTTGTCTCATGCTAACCATGTTGACTTCTGCTCTACAGCAATAGGACCCAAGAGATACTACAAAAAAGGGCGAAGACCCCAGCAGAAATTTAGCCAAAGTGCATGCCTATCGACAAGGTTCCAGGATATTCCCCAACTAATCCAGCCCCCAACACCTAAGAAATCCTCTCCTGCTGACAGAGAGATTTTCTAGCAGGGTCTCAGCTCCTAATAAGGAATTGGCCTCAGAGCGACACAGGCTGCTTTTTGCCAGGCTATCTCTGGAGGGCTTGTGCACAAAAAGGCTTTTTCTCACCTCAAGGTGCTCTTGGCTGGTTCTGCAGGAGTGCTATGCACAGCACGACCATGTCCTCAAATGGTCGAGGCCATTTGCTTTGTCAACTGACAAATGTCATTTATCATTTGAGACAGAGATTGGATATTGGGGCCTCTGGCTGGTGAAAGCTGTGGAATATTTTTTTTCAGGATGGCTTAGCAGAAACTTGGCAAACTGACATGTTTTCTTGAGCTGTGGATTTAAAGGTACAGTCTTTCTTTATAGCCAGACTTTACCAGATGGCTTAACCCTATGATTCAGTTTACCAGCATGTAGCACTTAACTCGTGCCCTGTCTCTTCAGGAGCTTTGCCAGTGTTTGTCTCACCTCCCCTGGTGCTAAAACTCCTAGGGGATGGAAGCCAAGTCTCTTCCTTCCCCCGTATACCCCACAGCATCTAGGATGGTGCTAGACTCATACCACACCCAGTGCAAATGTGTCTACTAATTGATTCTTCACTGGCCATTTCTAGACACATCTTTACTGTTTCCTCTCTCATCTGTCTTATTCACTATGTTCCAGCCACAGAAATTGCCCTCCTTCTCCACTCCTATTCCCTCCCTTGTACTACAGGACACACTCTAAGACCTCCCTCAAGATGGCTTTTCTTGAATCGGTCCTAATCTTTCTCTTACTTTATATTTCCCTGAGCTTAAATACAGGAACAGCTTAGAAGGATGCATTTTCTTATGTGTTGTATTGTGTGTTGTCTTTCCAACTAGCCTGCTGGTTTCCTGCGAGTGGACATCATATTTTCTGCTGCCTTTTGATCCCCAATTGAAACTTATCCCATGCTAGGCTAATAATGGGTATACATCAATGAATTAAAGAACAAAAGAAGGGACAAACGAATGAATGCTTAGTTTTCATAAGTATACTCTTGAATGAAACTGCACTTTATAGTCTAAAAAGCATTTTGCAGGACCAGATGCGGTGGCCACGCCTGTAATCCTAGCACTTGGGAGGGAAGGGTGAGAATATTGCTTGAGGCCAGGATTTCGAGACCAGTCTGAGCAAGAGCAAGATCTCATCCCTACGAAAAATAGGAAAATTACCCTATCATGGTGGAGGGCACCTGTAGTCCCCACTACTTGGGAGGCTGAAGCAGAAGGATCACTTGAGGCCAGGAGTTTGAGGTTTCTGTGAGCTCTGATGATGCCACTGCACTCCAGCCTGGGTAACAGAGCAAGATCCTGTCTCCAAAAAAAAAAAAAAAAAGGCATTTTGCAATGTTTAAGTCCTTTCATGTGTTTATATATGTGAGAAAATACACAGAAAGGCTGTATGCTCCCCAAGACCACATAGCTAACGACCAGGACAGTCAGGACTCAAACAGGTGTTCCAACTCTAATTCCAATAATCTTCCCACAAAAACAGATTATTTTAGCGATCCATGTTAATCTTGAAAGGGTCTGATTTTGTTATTTTCTCTTATTACTAATTAAATTCATGAGCATCAAAAAATATAACTTTTACTTCTTTGCAGATTGTGTTTAGTTATTAATAATGCTCAGAGTGACTAATTTAGAATTTATTATTTTGAAGCGTGAACAACAACTGCATATATTTCATTATTTAGAATAGTGAGTTATGGACTTTCTTAATTAGTATTTTAAGATGTGTTTACAACTTTTACAGTAATGAACTTTTAATGCTGACTCTTCCCTGGGGCTTTTCAAGTCTTTGCATGTTATGGTTACTCTACTTGTCCCTAAGGATTTTAAAGATCTCTATACTTTAGTTCATTTATGTAATCTTCCTGGGACAAGAACACAATACATAATAATAGTTAGCATTTATGAAGCACTTACTGTGTTCCAATTATTGTGCAAACCAGTTTATTACCTTATTTAACTTGCGCTTTCACACAAACCTGTGAGGCTGATACTGTTAATAGCCCCTTTAAAGAAGAGAAACCCACCTCTCCAAACTTTTCAGTTACTTAAAGCATACATGCAGAACTAGGGCTCAAAGCAAGCATTATTTGACTCCAAAGCCCTAGTAAGTAGCCACTGTATTGTAATGACTCTAACTAGAAACCAGGGCACCTGGATTCTACATGAACCTCTGCCACTAACTGTGTGACTTCAGGGAAGGTGGCATTCACAGAAGGGGTGACATTGGAGCTTTAAGGTGAATAGGCATTTGTAGCAAAGTAAAAAGCACTCCGGGCAGAGGGCAGAGTATCTTCAAAGGCTTAGAGAGGCATGAAAAATTGAAAGCACTAAGGTTGACAACACCAATGAAGCTCTACAAAGGTGTAGCCTTAGGTGATAACAAGAGATCAGTAACATTCCCAGAGGGCTTCCCCCAAATGTGTTTTGGATACATTGGAAGGTATGGAGGAACCAAGTAGACATGGCAAATCCTCAAGAGTAACCAGATCTGACAATGTTCTGGGGCAGTCTAATAGCACCAGGCTTCAGATGTCTCAGAAACAGAATGGTGACCTGCTGGCTTGGGCTCCATAAGGCAGAGGCCGTGTCAGAAAATCAGGTCTGACTCAATGTCTTGCCTTCTTCTGCTGATGGCATCCTTCTTCCTTTGGAGAAATCCCTCTTCTCTGCTGTATTTCTATTGAGCTGCCAGTCACAGACCCTCTCCAGGGAATTTGAACCTTGAGCTTTGACAAGCAGGGGAGCCTGGTGATTATGGCTGTCACCTAGCAATTGTTCTCCAGAGGGTTCTTCCACCTGCAGCAATACCAAGACCTGCCCTGGTTTCTGCCCTACCTGAACCCTAGTTGTTCCATTACTACTCTTTGAAAGCCACCCTGAAGCCATCCAATAATGCACTCTTGCTTAAGTTAGTTGAAGTTTGTTGATTGCAGCAAATAATTCTAATATTTCTTGATAGATGACATGTGGGCCTGATAAAAATGTCCTATATGGTTTGGTGCTGGTCTAGCCCAAGACAACCACTGGAAGTGGTATCTGGACAGTGTAATAATCTGCTGACTCCAAGAGAACTCTCTTGGGAATACTTCTATACCCAGCAAAACCTAGTAGCACATCTTCTAGAATCAGGTACCATCTTTCCAGAAGATTCCATTCCAACCTTGATGAAGTTTCCACACACTGTGGCCATCTCCACTCACTGCTGCACCTTCACTCCCTCCATCCTCCTCCCCTGCGCCACATAGTCCACCCAAATATTACAACCTAAAGATAAGTGATCAAGATGCTTTTTCCTGAAAGTCAACAGATTGAAGAAAGTCATACATTATATAATACCCATCCTTACAACCTTACAAGATTGATAGAATTCTCACCATTCTATCCGTGGCGAAACTGAGGCAAAGAGAGATTAATTCACCAGCAATTTTCACAGCTGGTAGCAGCCAAGATCCATCTGTCCATGTTTGCTCCCTATCTCAGACACATCTTTGTCCCCCCTCGGCCTCAGCTGTGTGCCAGACCCTCAACCTCTTGCTTCCCCCAAGTCACTGCCTTAGCAAACCAATGCCTCGAAGCCTGCTTTGTTCTTCCACCTGAGGTCAACCAGCCACACAGGCTGCATTGGGGTCCCCAAGACCACCTCTGGGCTCAACGATTCACTAGGAGGACACATAGGACTCAACATGTATTGTGGTCATAGCTGGGATTTATTACAGCAAAAGGATGCAGCACACAATCAACAAAGGGAAAAAGCACATGGGATGAAGTCTGGGGCAGACTAGGCACAAGCTTCCTAGAGTTCTCTCCCAGTGAAGAGAGTCCCACAGGACTCACTTAATTCCTCTAGCAGTAGGTTGTGATGACAATATATGCGAAATGTGTTATCTACCAGGGAAGTGCCTTAGACACTCGGTGCCTGAAGGGTTTTACAGGGGATGGGTTATGTATGTACCCTCTGCCAGCACACACCAAAATCCCAGACTCCCAACAGAAGGAAAGCAGATATTTGGCATAAACCACATTGCTTGCACCAAAAATGTTAGGCATGGTGAGCCGTTCCTATCAGGGAATGGTAGGAACTCTCCTGAAATCTAAGTTCCCAGATGCCAGCCAAGAGCCAACCTTGTAAGCAAGGCTTTTTGAGGATAACAGCGTCGGGCCTGCTGTATTTAATCTTTTCTGCATGCATGCAGTTTGGATAAAATGTCACATCACAGGGCATGAGCTTGGACTCCCTGAATGGCTTTCAACTGGGTCAGACAAAACAGACCATAAATATAAGGAAGTTCTTTCCCAATGGGGCTTAACTTTGACTGATGGAAGTAAGGGTGGGAAGAAAAATCCCCTTCCCTTCCTCCTCCCAAGAACTGTTTTGAGGCATGGTTTTTCTGTCTAGTCCGTCCAGAAACATTCTGCCTGGCTGAGCAGGTGTACCTGCTAAGCACCTGGCTGTGGTTTCTTTGTTTGTTGCTGTTGTATGTGCATACGTGCCCACGTACAACGCCATGAAGCAGTGGCCAACACAGCAACACATCACTTTGAGTTTGCTTCCCAGCCTTCCCCACTTTGTTTCTCTTTCCTTCACTTCCACTGCCCTGAAACTGTGCCTCCCAAGTAACAGATTAGCACTTAAGCCTTGTCTCAATCTCGGATTCTTAGAAACCACACTCTGTTGGGAATCTATGGTTACAATGCCCCTTTAGTTTCATCTTACTCTAGAACAGACCACCCAGATAGGTTGAAATGGTGTGGATGCGTGCCTGAAAGAAAGGCAAGGTTATTCCCTAGAAGAATTAGTCATTCACTTATATAACAAATTACTTACCGAACACCAATAACATGCCAAGCCTGGGGAAACAACAGTGAGTTGGACAGACATGGTCCCTGTCCTTGAGGATCTCACAGCCTTGCGGAAAAGAGAATTGATGAAATAAGCAGTTATAAAAACCTGTGGTAAGCTCTATGCTAAAGACTGGGGTAACACAGGAGCATGGGATAGGAGACTTAACTTGGTCCAAGGAAATGAAGTCTTTTGGAGTAAATGGTGCTAAAACTGGGAGACGGAAAATGAGAAGTTAGCCAAGGGAAAAACTCATGGGAAATATCGAGGCCAGTGACATGGATTTAGGAGTCTTGTCCACATACCAGTGATGGGAGCCAAGGGAGTGGGTAAGGAGGTGCAGAGAAAAGTGTGTCTGACACTAAGGCACTTAACCCTCTCTCCCTCCTCTGAACTCCCAAGGAACTCTCTGGATGACCAAAAACTTCTCGAAGTCCATAACATTCATCTGTCAACTCAACTGTGAGTGAACATTTCACCTGTGTGAGTCTTGTGTCTGCAAGTAGGTGGTGGTGACCTTGAGAACAAGGGGAACAAGACTCTCCTCCAGGACTGGGAACAAGGTGAAGTTGAAATGTCTGATTGAGTCCCCTAGTGGGAGAATGCCTGGAGCGTTTATCTGTTTAAACCTCATTTCACCTATAAGAAAATGGGAAACTGGAGAGAGAGACAGAAATTTTCCTAAAGTCCCAAGATTTATCATACTGCGTCATAATTGCCCAGTAATTTTTCTGTCTCCCGCATTAACCTCTGGAAGCCACATGAAGGCAGGATCTGTGTCTATCTTGTGTACTCTTATATCCCCAGGGCTTGGCGTGCTGTCTGGCTTGCGGGGAGTGCACGATACCTGTTTTTTGAACAAAGGGATTAATAGCAAGCTAGTTCCGGCAGAACTCAAGCTAGGAAGCATGTTCTCTGACGCTGCCCAGTGCTTCAACCGTCAGCACTAAATCTCCCTTCCTCAGCATGAGCCGAACCGGACCTAGCTTTCGGGGACTCATAATCCACTTGTTGGAGCCTCAGCCCCAGAGTCCGCCCCTGGCTGCCCCTCCAAGTGTCAGAAGAGTGTTGAAAAAGTACTTTAGTTCAAGCATAACATCCAGCCCGGCCTGAAAACTCCACTAGCGCTATTGATTTGTGTAGGGTTTTGAAATGGAATGAATGGCTGGTTTTCTCCAAATGGCACATTTCATTCATGATGCATGATTGTAATCGTGGCTGCCTGAAGCCTGCAGTCCCCGGCTCAGCAAAAAGGAAAAAAAAAGAAAATGGCTATTTTCTGGAGTGAATACACTGAAAGGGCAAGAAATCCATATTCATTTTCTTGCCTCTCGGCTGGACTCTATATTTCGCAGGCAGGTGGAACAAAAATCTTTAAATACCATGCTGATCCAGGAAACGCTCAGCAATATTTAAAGAGCTCTGCATGCCTGCCTCGTGCCCCTCTCCTGCTCGGCGGGCGGCCCCACGTCACCGGGCTGACGGCCACTGCAGCAGCTACCGCGAGCGCAGCTCGGACCCCGGGTTCAGATTAACTGGCGCGTGACCTTTACAAAGAACTGTAGTTTATAGGAATGTTGAATTTTTCAGCAGCAAGGGAGGACTGGCGCTAGTGGGAAGGGAGGAATGGGAAATGACTGCGGGCCATTTAAGCCTCCAAGGGGAAAAATAAACTCGGCTTCGACTTTAATTATGTCCAGCTGCCCCTCAGAGGCACATAAGACAGACGACGGCCTGGTACTGTTAATAATGATCCTCCTGCCCACACCCGGGATAAATAACTTTAAGAAGGTCTTGAGAATATTTCGATTCTTCCACCCTCCTCCTCCCGCACTGACTTCCTTTTTCCTTGGCAGATGGTTGGAAACCCCGGGACCCCTGGTCCACCAGCCTTGACCTCCTGCAGATGTTAGGCTGGGGATGAAGTGCCACCGAAGACTGCCGGGAAGAGGAAAGAAAGAGTCTTAATGTGCCGTGTCAGGGCGGGCCGTGGGGTGGCCCACTAACTGCTTTTTTATGATCGTCTCTTACTGGCTCTGATGTAGCCCCACTTAAAGAGTGGTGTCAGCAACTGCAGAAAGGCTCAAAGGGAGACGGATGCAAGTGAGGGCAAAGTATTATTGGAAACCAGGTCAAGTGGGTGATGAATGGGCCATTATGAAGAGGGGCAAACTGCCATCGTCAGGGATGCCGTAACAAGCTGGACTTTGATATATTGTCCTCTCTGAGCTCCTCCAACAGGCCATTATGGCTCTCCTAATGAGATTGTCATGCATTTCTCTTTATGTTGCTATTAAAATCTTGTCTACATCTGCTGAAGCTTTCCCGAGGAGGGGCGTGAGTTGGTGGCCAGGGGCACGACACTAGATATTTTTCTCCCTTCTGCAGTCTCACAGAATATGCCAGAAAGGGCTCAGGTTTGCCCCGACAGCAACAGATAAACCTTCTGAGGGAAGCAAAGGATGAGAAGTGGCCTGGGTTTGCAGGAACGTGGGAGAGGAGGGGGCCACAGAAGCCTTCACAAAGGACCCCTGATGAAAGGGCCTGGTCGGAAAGGCCAACAAAGTGCCGCTTGTCCCATCCCTTCTTTCTCACCCCAGATGGTGAATAACATGCTCTGTGATTCTCATTCACTCAAAATCCCTGGATGCCAATGTGTGGGTGGTGACCCAACCAATTCCATTTAATGCTGCTCAACTCAGGCACAAATACTTCATTTTTTTCTCTATAAGACTAGAGGAGGAAAGATTGGAAAGAAAAGCGCTCAACATCTCCATGATTCACCACCATATAGGCCATGGGTTTAGAATCATTTAAGGACCTGTGGGTGTGCTAGGGCCGGGGCACAGGGGGAGACGAGAGAATTATACCTAGATCGTGACCATGTTGCCACTCACCGACTTTAAGAAAAACCCTGCCTCCAAGCCCAGGGCAAACTTATTTCCTGAGAAGCCCTTGCTGAAGGCCCTGCCAGCACTGAGCCATTTGTGCTCTGAGATATGTGACACTCTCCATTGATGTCTCAGAAACAGATCTCAATCTGTACAACTGGCTCCATTTGAAATGGAAAGTACTTATTTTTATGATTTTTTCCATAACAACAACAACCAAAAGATGCATTTAAACATAAGCAGAACAACTCGGAATTGATACTAAAACATCTCCAAAGGAGGGTCTGCAATGAATATATCAGAGGTCTGGAAATAGCTCCACAAGAGGTATGCAAAGCAAACCCCCTCTACTCTAATGAGATAATTTGCAATGGGTGAATACATTTTCATACACAATGCTTCAGTGTCTGGTTTGTTTTAGAAAAACAGGAGCCCCTTTCCCCTTTTCCAGGCCAAATACAACACAATAGAGCAAAGCCACATGAATCTATTATGTCTTATAGGGCTTTTAGCAGGAGTATGACTGTTTAACCAGGCAGTGACACGAGAAGAATTACTATTAGACACTCCAGCTGAAAGTAGAGATTGTATTGATTCCTCACACTGGCCTGCCTTTTTATCTTTGATTGAGTGGCTTTCATGAATCCAAAAAGGTAACACTCTTGCATTGAAAGCAGCAGCAGGCAGTCCAACCCAGGCTGAAACCATCTGTCAGTCTGAAAGAAAGATGAAGGTACTTCCCAAAGTGCCATCTATCTGGGCCCCTCTTCGCATGGGACCATCCATCGCCCACCCCGGTGTAGGACCCCACCCCTCCATTGTACGGCTCATCAAGACACCTAAATCTTGACAAAGGGTTTACTGAAGAGATAAGCAAAATACACCTTCATGTAATTAGGACACTAATTGCACCCTGAGACAGAGTAATTACGTCCCCCTTTTTAGGAAAGCAGTTAGTTCTGTACATTCCTACTCTCCAGGTTTTTGTGATCATTATTTTTTATTGTTTCTGAGGTCTCATTTGGAAAACGATTGGATTTGTCTCTCTGTTTACTAAATATCAAACATGATGTACAAACATCTTTCAATTAGGTGTTCTGCAAGGAGCCCGCTCTCCCCCTCTCTATTTTAAACAGGACTCATTTGCATTCATGGGCGAATTAGAATGCAGAAAAGCGTATGAGCAATGTGCAGGTTTACACTTCAGTGAATATTCATAAAGTGCCGATTCTCCTTGCAACCATTTCCCTGCAAATGGCCCTCCCACTATGTGTGTTGTGTTTGTCATTCAGGGGCCTTTTCATTTGTTTTAAAGTGCCAGGTTTGGAGACAGCACAAATGTACTCGGGCAGGCCCTGTGAAAGCCGGAGCTGAAAGGAGATGGTATTTGTGTTTCGTGGCACAACAGAGCACGCTAGGAGTCCTCGCAATTGATGACACTGCTTCTCGGTGCAGGTACGAGGGAAATAATCCAAGGTGACAAACGGATCAGGCTCGAGCTAAAGGAAAGACAAGCTCTTGGTCTGCAATACAAGCTCTGACCTCCAAGCTGCTGCCAGGACAGGGTCCTCGGCACACGGTGCTCTGGGACTGGGGTTCTCGCCGCATGTCTCCCGGGCCCTGTCTCCTCCAAGGTTAGGTTTCCGGGGCTGGCATCAACCAGATAGTTCAGACTTTATAAATAAAACCCAATTCTGCCTGTATTGTGTTGCTCAGATAAAATGTAAAATAATTGCATAATTCATCTCCAAATCAAATAAACCCCCTCTGCAAAATGCAAGAAATCAATAGAGAAGGAGAGAATCGGGAAAATTAAAGGTAGAGGCTTTATCTGAATCATCTGTACTTTGAGGCGGAAGCATGTTTTTGAACTGAAGCTTTGTTTTCCATCTCACAAGTGTCTGCACTTCAGGTGAGGAGTCAGTCAAGTTCATGGCAGGCTTGGGATGGGGCCAGACTATGGGGAGAGAAGAAAGGAGGCCCCGAAAATATAGCCCTGGGAGCAAAGACCATCCAGCCATGGAGCAGACCCTCCTCCTCCCTCTCCCTCCCTGCAGGGTCTTCCCAAGCAAAAGCTTCCACAAATGTGACCCTGGCTTTTGTACTGATGGCTTAGCACCTGCCCAAAGGAATTAAAAAGCATGAGAGGAAAAAACATAAAAATAAAAATCAGAGTGGGAAGGAGCTCCAGGCCAAGGAGCACAGGGGGAGTGAGAAGGTCAGGGAGCTTCTGCCTGACTGCCTCTTGACACTCACGGGCATGTGTAACTCCAGATAATGTAACCATGGACAGCACTGATGGCCTGAAGTCAATGACCCAGCTTCCTCCATGGGGAGATATAAATTTATATGTTTTGCTGCCCCGTACTGGTTAATCAGCCAACTAGACTTGCATCTTGGAGGCAAATGTTTGTAGGCTCCACAAAGCCCCCAAATGCCCTACTACCAAATCCCCAAAGAGGAAACAGCTTGCCCTGACGGCTGTTAGCAATGGACAAAGACCACCTTCTTTCAGCTGCTCAGCCCAGCTGTTGCACCATGCGTGCCTCCCAACAGGCAAGCCCAGAGGTGTGGAGTAGCTGAGTTCCCCAGGGCCACACTCAGAGTCACTTTGTTGGCAAATGGCAAAGGAAAGAGAAGGAGGAGAAAGAAACCACCGACACTGAAACATAAGACACGAGAGATAAACCCACATACAGACGACCCTCGGTATCTGTGGGAGATGGTTCCAGGACCCCCTTGTATCCACAGATGCTCAAGTCCCTTGTATAAAATGGCACAGTATTTGCATATAACCTGCACATATCCTCCACTTTAAATCATCTCTGTATGACAACACCTCAGACAACGCCTACACATCATTTGCGAGGAATCAACGTAGTACTCCGTAGGAAGCAAACTCAAGTCTGACTTTTTAGAACTTAGAAATTTTTCTTCCTAGCATCTTTGACCTGTGGTTGGTGGAATCCATGGATACAGAAGGCCGACTGTACTCGGAATCCTCCGGACTCAAACGTGGGCGAAGGTGGAAGGAGCGCAGACATAGATGGGCTGGAATGTGCCCTTAGAGATCTTCAGATGCCATCAGGAAGCAGGGGTTGTGAGGCTCTTTTTGAAACAAGAGGCCCCCAGATATTTTCTGTCACGTGTTCTTTCTCCTTCCAAACCCATCAGGAGGAATGAGGGGCTCAGGTGGAGCTGGATGCTGCTCTGTGAGGCTGGGGTGGGGCCCCTCCCTGAGACTTCTCACAGGCTCTCCTGCCAGGCCCTTCTGCTTTCGCCATCCCTCATCCTCATTCCGACGTCAGCCCAGCCCCGAGTCCGTGCTCAGCCGTTTTCCCAGTGTGCCCCTCGTCTGCCTTCAGTCAGGGTATATCACCTTGCTACCTGCTCAGGCCCCCTCTTCATATCCCTCCTTTTCCTTCCCTTCCTAGCACGTTGAAAGAGGCCCGAAGCTTCCACTGCCTCTCCGCTAAGTCATCTTTTATCCCTTAGCACCTGGCCGCCGGCCTCATCTCACCAAGCTCAGGAGCAATGCCCTAGACTCCACTGGAAAGGCCTTTCCTCACTCCTCATCCCTCAATGCCCGTAAGGCACTTGGCCCCAGAGACCATCCTGCCCTCCTTCAAATCTCCTGGTTTTCCTGCATTTCACAGCTTGGGTGCCCCCCAGCTCTCTGACTAATCCTTCGTGGTGGGTTTCCCTTGTGTCTCTTCCTCATTCCCTTCATCTGGGGGCTCCCCTCCATCTTCTTCTGTGGCCGGGCTCATTGCTTCTCCTCTTTGCAGAAGACTCACAATCTGTCTCTGCATCTCTGACCTCTGCCCAGAGCCCCAGGCCCACATTTCAAGCTGCCTCGTGGACCCTCCCACCAGGGTGTTCTAGCCAAACACACTCAACACGGAATTCAGGCTTTCCTTCAATGTACATGTGTGTGGACTACACGCAGGGCAGTGGTCTACACACTGAAAACACAAGAATGATAAGATCCAGTCCTTGCCCTCAATGCCTTCAGAATCTAGTGGAAGAGACAGACTTATAATCAGGCAATTGTAAAACAATGTGGAAATGCACAGGGAGAGAGACAGGACATTACGAGTCTACAGAAGAGAAGAACTTAAGAGGGAAACTCAACCCGGCCTGGGGAGGAGGAGTCTGGAGGCCTTCTTCGAAGACAGGATGCCTGAATCGAGTCCTAAACAGTAAGTACGAAGGGATGATGAGGAGAAATTCTGAGAGCATAAGCAGGCAGAACTTACTGCTAGTACCATGTCGATTGATTGTACATTGGCAGCCACAAAAGAAGTCAAGCATGGCACCTGAGAGTCTATCACCACCTATCTCCCAGGTACCCAGTGCTCCACGTCTCGAAGCCACATTGATTTCTTCCCCCACCTCCAATCAACAGTTAAGAAATGACACTGTCATGCTGTCTCTAAAGCCACTCTCGCTTTCCTTCCCCTGCTCCCCTCTTAGTGCTCTCTGCCATGGGTGTTCCCGTCTGTGCTTCACTCCGCAGCACCCTGACCCTGCTGCTGCCACAGCAGCGTCCCTCAGGAGCAACTCTCACTCCTTCTTGCCCTTTTCTCCTTGGTCAGAAATCTTTAGTGCACCCCTTTCACGCCTTGTCAGTCAAGGCCCTCTGCAGTCTGGCCCTAATCACCCTTTGTAGTCTCTCTTTCTTTCTTCCTCTCTGTCTCTCATCAAACTCTTCTATTGACTCTCTGCTAAACATTCTCCCATCAGTGTGTCTCTGCTCAAGCACCAGTGTACCCAGATGTCACTACCCTTCCTAAGATAATCCTGTCCAAGTTGCAAAATAATTTGTGTAATATCATACCATCTTAGTATTAATAAAAACGAGTCCATCTATATTGTTTGTATAAACAGATCCATGTGTGTTTGTGTAGACTAGAACGAGATGAAGAAAGACAATAAGAGCTGCTGTGCAGTGAGCTCCTCCTACCAGGCATCCTTCTGAGCACTATAAGGTGGGTGACCTTTTCTCCACTTCAAAGATGAGAAAACAAAGGCAAAGAAAGGTCAAACACTTGCCTGTCATCATGCCGGCAGTAAGTGACAAAGCCAGGATGTAGACCCAGGCAGTTCATTCAGAACCACGGTATCTCTCACCAAGGTAGGAGGGAGAACCATGAGAAAGATTCTTCCTTTTTTATTTTATGCACTTCTGTATTGTTTGAAATCTACAAAATGAGTTTGTATTGTTTTTGTAATTGGAGGAAGGAAGGAAGGGAGGGAGGGAGGGGAGGAGAAGGGAGAGGAGAGGAAAGGGAAGCGAAAACAAGAAGAAAAGTGAGAATAAAAGGAGAAACGGAAGGAGGAGGAAAAGAAGAAAGGAAGGGAGGTGAAGATGGATGAAAGGAGGGAGAAAGGAAGGGAAGGAGAAATTGAGTATGTTTGTTTCCCATTGTTGCTGCAGCAAATTACCACAAATTTAGCAGCTTATAGAATACAAATTTATTACCTTACAGTTCTAGAGATCAGAGGTCCACAATGGGTCAGCAGGGCTGTGTTCCTTCTGGAGGCTCTAGGGAAATAATCCATTTTCTGGCTTTTTCCAGCTTCTAAAGTCTGTCTGTAATCCTTGGCTCATGGCCCCATCCTCCATCTCCAAAGCTAGCAGTGTAGCATCCTCAAACTTTTCTCTAACTCCGACCCTCCAGCCTCCCTCTTATAAGAACCCTTGGAGTTACATTTAGGGCCCACCTGGATATTCCAGCAAAATCCCCCCATCTCAAGATCCTTAACTTAATGGCATCTGCAAAGTTTCTTTTGCCTTATAAGGTAATATAGTCATAGGTTCTAGGGATTAAGACATGAGCATCTCGTGGAGATGGTGGGGCAGGGATTATTCTGTCTAGCACAGGGAAGGATGGAGGAAGGAGGGAAGGGAGGAGAGAAGAAAGGAGGAGAAATTCTGTGCAGGCTCCAGGGCTCTTCCTCATGACACTTGTCCTGATTTTTCAATTGGATATTCCCTCCTCCAACTCAGAACGCCAGCTGTCCTTTGTTTTCTCTCTCATGGCTCCTAGAGACACTAGAAGTTAAGTTCCTTGAGGCAGAACTGTCCCCTTCTCATCCTTGCTTCCTCTGCAGCCACTCACGGGGCCCTGGCTCACTACTGATCATAGAAATGGATTGAACTGTTGAAAACACGGCTTCCCGGCCCAGGCCTGCCCTTGCGGCCGAGGCTGACAGCCTGGAGCCTGACTGCCTAATGAATAAAGTTGCTCGGCCTGGCCCAGCTGTGCCTTTCAGAGTGTGTTTGGGTTTGCTTTGCCAAGTGCACATTATAGCCCCTGTCACCTGCTTTTCAAGAACCCGAGCTGCCAAGCCAAGGCAGGCAGGACCACCTGATCCGTGTCGCAGCTGCAGATGCAGCCAGCGAGATGTGGCGCCGGTTCACCTCCTTGAGTGATGTGAAACATAATGCCGGCCCCAGCGCTGCGCGCTGCAAGGCTGCACAGGCAGAGGCAGTGCTGTGGCCACTCACCCAACTGGTTCCAGATGGCCTCCCACAACCCGGCTCCCGCCACCCCTCTTTACCTAGTGGTGGTGATGGTTTCATAAAGATGTGGCTATATGTGCTCAGAGGTTTACTGAAGGTCTTTTTTTCTTAATGAGCCAAGAATATACACAATTTCAGAAACATAAGCTCAAATGTAACTATGGACATTTCAAAGGAGTCTTATCCACACACTGAGGCCACAGGTGTCTCTTTTGAGGGTCCCCGGAATCTGGCCCATAATGAGTCCAAGGGAAGACCTACAAGGCTGGCACCAAGACAACTGGCTAATGGGGCTGCTATCTTTGGATGGGGCTTCAAGGAAAGCCCTATGCATCCAAAAGGACCTGACAAGGGAGCCCCCAGCGTGGCCCCTATGACACTGGGCACAGCTCCCAGAACAGAGGAATGAGGGTACACACCTGCCAACCTGCAGCTGTTCCCGTCCATGCCTCCCTCTGCGGCCTCCCTCCTCGCTGCCCACTGAGGGTTGGATGCTGTCACCAGAGCTCCCTGTTCCACTGTCTCTCTAGATTTGTCTTTCCCTGAGAGTGGGGAAAAAAAACAAAAACAGATCTGGGAGTGATGGGTGGGGTGAGGCTCTTCTAAAAGCAAAACTGTCTCGTGTGTCTGTGAGTGATCCATTCATTCATTCACCCAACAGGCATTGAGTGCCTGCTACGAGCCAGGTGTTCTCTGGGTGCTGGGAAACAGCAATATACAAAAAGACAGAAACCCCTGCCCTCATGGGGGGGTGGTCGGCAGAGATAAACAAGACAAATAAGTAAAATAGATAGCATGCAAGTAGCAATGAGTGCTGAAGAGAGCAGTTCAGCAGAGAAGGTGGAAAGATGGGCAGCAAATGTAGAGGCAGCTGCGATGCCAGCTAGGTGTGGCCAGGCACAGGCAAGTCCATGCTCACTAACCTAAGAGGATGCTTTTGGAATCAACATGAATCCACTTCACTTTCCAAATCCCTTAGTCCCACTGCTCCCAAGAGTCTGTCTTCAAGCTTTTGCCTTTCCTCCCAGTTTCATGCCTGCTGCACAGTATTCCTGCTGCCTGGGAGTTTGCTCTAGATCTCAGTAACTGGGACTGCGAACAACCCGTGCTGTTTGTAGGAAAGCCATAGCACCTGGTCTGAGGACGGTTCCCATCTCCAGAGGAGCCAAGTGGTGGCTGGCAACCCCCTTCGAATAATCCACTGCAAGCCCAAAGCAAGACAAAGCTCGAGACGTGAATGTGCTCACCACAACATGAAAAACAAGGTGACAGCTAACAGCCACCAAGGAATAAAAGGCATGCTTAAGTAAAATAGGCGTCTGCTCACAGGACGATGAAGTCACCATTTTACATCGTAGCAGGTTTCTCAACCTCAACGTCATTGGCATTTTGAGCCAGACAATCCTGTGCTGTGGGTGCCGTCCTGTGCGTTGCGGGTTGTGTAGCAGCATCCCTGGCCTCCACCCGTTAGATGGCAGGAGCATCATTCCCCAGTAGTGACAGCCCAAAATGTCTCCAGACATGGCCAAATGCCCCTGCAGGACAAAATCACTCCCCCAGGCAAGAATCACTGCATTATAATTATGAAAGCTATGCAGAAATATGGAAAAACGGATAAAAAATTAGAACAGTGTGACAAAGAATCTCTTCCTAATGAATGAATGTATGTCTATCATCTTACAAAGGCATACAACTAAATCACATTTTGTTATACATTTAATGATTTGAAGGTCAGAAGTAAATGAAGACAGGATTGTTCCAGAAAATCCAGAGCATATTAGAGAAAAAAAATAGAAAAAATAGAAATATATTCTATTATAGAAAATAAGACAGAGAAAAATGCGTAGTAGAAGAAAAAAAACCCAAAACAACACACACACACACACACACACACACATGCATACACGAAAACCCTAAATTATTATCTTCTCTGTGAGTATTAATGACATGAAAACATGAAAAAATTAAAACAGTTTGATTTGCCGGAGTGATAGAATTGTGGGTGAATTTTTTTCTGCTTAAGTGTTCTTAGTTGTTATGAAGTTGTATAGGAAAGTAATTACATTTTTTAAATCTCTCTCTGCAGTAAGTCTCTCTGATGGCAACAGTGATGGAGAGCTGTGTGTTTGGTGGGCATCTATGTGATTTTGTTAATCATGGTAGAATTCCCTTACAACTCAGGGAAGCTAACTCCCCTGAAAACACAACTTGCCAAGCAGCAGGAAGAAACACAAAATTCCAAACTTCCAGGTATGACCCTTGAGGTGACTCCTCTGAAGAGAAAGCTTATTGGGACACTGGGACTCTATATAGGGAATTGCACCTTCCTCCAGGACTTTCTAGACAAATTCCATGTTTGTTTCAAGAGGATGCTACAGCTCCCCCTTAACAGCTAACCCAGTGTTAGCTTTCCCCCTTACTCATGGTAGCACAGCTGGCTCAAGGCTGAAATAATCAAAAAATAATCTTCACTAATGGCTGTGGGTAACAAAATGGAAAAGCACAAAACACACCAAAAATCTAGGTCATCCCTCTTGCAAAATACTGCTTACTCCTCTTCTGCTGGCAGAACACCACAGCGTTGGCCTTCTTCCTGTCTCTCCATCACCTGGTCATGAAAGCCACCATCCTCACCATCCACCATGCAAGGGCACAATCCCAGACACTGTTGTTCTGCAGAGTGTATAGAGTATAGGCCAAAAGAGAGGTTGAGTTCTCTCCATCCTTGTGATCTGGCTCCTGACTAAGGATCTCTCTTTCCATAATGATAGACACCAGGAATAGTCTCACCCTATAGATAAGACCATGCCTACCCTGGGGGGACCGTATTAACCTAACAGGGCCCAACAGGGTAGCCATGTCAGAATATCACATAACACAGCCTCGACATTCATGTAAAAGATGTTCACGGGCAGTAACAGGGAGTGGCTGCCCTGCAGCAATCTGGACAGCGACCTCGCATTATTCCTATATTCATGGCCCAACAGTTTCTACCACCTTCTCTGGTGCCTTGTAACTCTCATCCCAACACCGCACCTACCAGAGGTGAACTGCTGTGAACTGGCACAAGGAGACAGGACACAGCAGAGCAGTGCAGGATAGGAGTTCAATGTGCCTGTTCTTGAGCTTGGGTTCAAATCCCACCATCTGCCAGTTATCTAACTCTGGAAAAATTCATTTAACTTTTTTATTAGTTTTTCATCCTATAATATGCAGATATGATGATGCTGGTGGTAATAATGAGGAGATGTAAGAAATAGTTAAAACAAATCATGAAAAGCAGTTACCTTATAGTAAACACTGAAATACCATCACCATTAGACAACAACTACAACTTCAGAGCTGGACCCAGCCCCTGACTTGGGTGATCTAATTTTAGTCACTGGCCTTCTCTGTACCTAGTTCCTTAGCTGAGAAGTAAAGTTACCAACCATCTTTAATGCTTTAAGTTGCCATGAAGAAAACTCTATGACAATTAGACTCTCTACTGTGAGCGCATAAAGCACACCACCTAATTGTCACTCGGAGGAGTCCAGTAAGAAGCCAGTAGTTGGAGTCGGCAACAGTGCTCTAGTTAGACGCACAAAGCTCACTGTAAGAGCCATCAGAGTTTCATTAAAGAAACGCAGGAAAGGGCACAAAGAATATGTTGCTTTGTCTTCCAAGTGAAAGGAGGCTTCTAAAACAACAGAGTCTGAACAACCCTCTTATTCAATAGAGGCTCTGTGTGCTTTACTGCCTTGAATTTTCCCCAGTGGTTGACCATGGTCCTGACTGCCCATATTGTCTTCATAACTTCACGCAGCATCTGTCACCCTGTGACTGGTGAGCCTTTGGACCCCCCTTCTACCAGAGAGGGACAAGGTTTGGGGAAGGCATTAAATCCACATGATTGTGAAGACAGAAATCACAGCAGAGTTGCTCTAGTTGCATGGGAGCTTTGAGCTATTTCTGCCTCACAACCCTCTCTGGATTTGGCCTTGTGAACAAACGCTGAGTGGTTTTAGTCTGAATTTACCCATGGATGCACACAAAATCTAAGGTGTGGCCTCTTCTGCTCTCTGATTCTCAGTTCCCTTTATTGCTTTGGATGAGATAAGTCCTCCCTGTACCACGTCACCAGCCTATTTTGAGTGGCAGATCATGTGACACCTTGTTGTGCTGCAGGATGCCAAGAGGGGCCATAGAAAAGGTGAAAGCCAGGCTCCAGCAGTACACGTCCCCAAAACCGAGCATGAAGGAGGGGAGGATCAGCTCTGGTTTCCCCCTGGCAAACAGAAGCCCTGGACAACTGTGTAACAAACCCAAAGAGACAGGTCCCCTTCTGCTAGAGGCTCTACAAACACAATGACTGCATTGAGCACTTGCAGAGAATATCCCAATCCATCATTTCCTTTACTCTTCAGAACTTTGGACTTGCCTCCCACTCCATCAACACGTCTGTGGGGAGCACCCATCTGTCAGGTCTTTGGCCTAAGTTCCTGTGGCCTCTTATACTTACCTCTACCACCCACCTTCAGGTTCACACAGGGACTTTGTCATCAATGGAAACTGCCTCACCTTCAGAGTCCTTCATTCCAGCATCCTACTCCAAGATGACAACCTCCTATCCATTCACCTCTCCTGTTTGTGGACTCCCTCCAGAATCATTTGTCAGCATGATTAGGACTTCCAGTCAAGAGCTGTCCTTTCTTTACTTTCTTCCTAACCCACCCTGGAGCTATGGCCCTTCTTGTCAGCAACACTCTGCCAGAGTCCTTCATTCCCTCACTCCTCTCTTTTTATCATTCCCATCTTGCAAAATCTCCAATGCTTCTAAATGAAGCATTATAGGTATTTTAGGCAAGATAGCTCTCTTGTGTAGGGCTACTGTGCAGAACAGCGCATTTAGCATCCTAGTACCTGGGCACTAAGTCTTAATAGTATCCCCAGTGATAACAACAAAAAATCCCCCCATGACTTCTAAACCCCCCTGTCTCCAGTCCAGGGCTCTGGAAGATGTCAAGCCCACCTCAATCCAAACCGCCGGGACACTGTGGCATAGGTAGAGATGGCTCTACAGGTAAGAAGATGTATTAATCAGGGTTCCACCAGAGAAACAGAACCAGGAGATGTATATTAAGAGATTCATTGCAAGGAATCATTTCATAAAACTATAGGGACTGGCTAAGCCAAAATCCCATAGGACAGGCTGTCAGGAACTCTTGGACAGGAGCTGATGCTGCTGTCCACAGACAGAAATTCTCCTTCTTCAGGGAAACCTGAGTTCTGCTCTTAATCTTTCAACCAATTGAATCAGGCCCATCCAGATTATCTAGGATAATCTTCTTTACTTAAGGTAAACTGCTTATAGACTTTAATCACCTCTGCAAAATGCCTTCACAACAACACCCAGGTCAGTGTTTGATTGACTAGCTGGGCACTATACCCCAGCCAAGTTCACGTAAAACTGACCATCATAGGAGACCATATAATTTATCATTCAAATTGAGACACTCTTGAGAGTGAAAGGGAAAGCTATTCATAATAATGCCCAGACAAGCATAAACTCAGACAGTCACAGACAAATTGAAGCATAGGGTCACCATAGCTTTGGGGTACCTAAATCTGCCGTACAAAGTCCCCTGTGTCTTAATAGGGCTCAAGAAGTAACCAAATATTTTCCCGTATTACGGAAAGTGTCAAAGCCATTATATATGAGCTAGCAGATTTGGAAGGGCCTCAAGCTCTTGAAAAAGGAAGCTGTAGCAGAAAGCAGAAGATCAAAGGCCAGTGGGGAATACAGTCTAGCTTCCTCTCAATTCATGCAACCTAAATAGCTGTCAACAAAGTTAGCAACGACCTCTACGTAACTATGAAGGAACAGCATATAGCAGTGACTGAGGATACAGGATCTGGAGCCATATTCCCTCAGTTCAAATTACTTATTGTGTGACTTTGGGCAAGTTACCTAAGCTGTCTGTGTCAGTTTCCTTATCTTGAAAATGGGGACAATGAGTTACATACACATAAATAGGTTAGAGTTGTTCCCAGTAATGTTAGGAGATAAGATTGAACTGGGAGGTCCTGACTTCTTTCTAACTCTCTGATCATTTCTTCTCAATCCACACTTTCTCCCCCAGCAATCTCATCCACGCCCACAAGTTCAAAAACCATCACCTGACTCTCAAATTCCTATTCCAGGTCAGGCCTTATGTATAAGCTTCACATGGACATTTCCACCAGCCTTACACAACACTGCCTCTTGGATGTCTCAAAAGTTCTTAAACTCAACATGTCTAAGACTGAACTTATGTTCTCCTTCTTGCCCCCAGCCCAAACTGGCTTCTCCTCTGTGGCTCTGCATCTCAGACAATGCCACAATCACCCATCCTGTCCCATTAATCAGAAACCAAGGAAGCAGTCTCATCCACCTCCCCCTCCATCTAACTAACCTCCCAGTTCAGCCCAGTTTATCTCTTAAATAGACATAAGAGAGACTTCAAAGGCATCTCGTCCTCAACTTCTCCACTTCTACCAACGTAGATCAACCTATTGTCAGCTCTTGTCTTGACTATTGCAGTGGCCCCTGATTTGTTCTCTCAACAGCCACTCTGGTTCCTCTCCAACCCATTTTCATTTGTAGACATCACATACACGGTTCAAGATTTTTTGTTGCCCTATTGCTATTAGGATAAATGCCAACATTCTTGCTGTGGCCTGCAAATCTCTGCCTAGTCTAGCCTCCGCCTGCTTTCCCAGCTTCTCTTCATACCACTCTTCCTCACTCTCTCAGCTCCAGCCATATCGGCATTGTCTTCAGTTCCTTGACTGAAATGCACGTGCACCTTCCCACCCCAGGGAATTTGCGCATGCTGTTTCTTCTGTTAGGAACACATTAATCCCACTCTTCAGTGTGATATTTCTCTGATACAAGCTCAAATTTTTTTCTTCAGGGAACTCTTCCCTAAATCATTTTCCCACTCTACCCTCTTCCCACCTTTTCATGAAGGTCAGACTCCCTTACTATACCCTCTCGTAGAGCTATGTTCTTGATCCTCAGGGTGTTCATTCAGTTTGGAATTACATACTCATTAATGTGACTCCTTGATTGTCTCTTCTGTGGTATGAATATGTCCCCCAAAAGGCATGTGCTGGAAACTTAATCCCCAATGCAACAGTGTTTGGAGGTGGGACCTAATGGAAGATGTTTAGGTGTTGAGGGTTGTGCCCTCATGAATGGCTAATGCCAATTATAAAACGGCTTGAGGCTTGAGTTTGATCTTTCACCCTCTCTCTCTCTCTCTTTTTGCCTTTCCACCATGGGATAGTACAGCAAGAAGACCCTTGCCAGATGCCAACCCTTTGATTTTTGGACTTCCCAGCCTCCAGAACATGAACCAATAAATTTCTGTTTATTATAAATTACCTAGTTCGAGGTATTCTGTTACAGCAGCACAAAAGGGACTAAGACACTCTCTCTCACTACACTGCAAGCTCCATGAGAGCAGGCACCATGCCTCACTTTGCACTCTTAGCACTTAGCACAGTGCCTACCACATACTAGATGAATAAACAAATGAATAGATGAGTAAACAACCCTGAGAAACAGGTCCCAACCACTGCCATTTTAGACTTAGGAAACCGAGCTGGATGTGGGGAGGCGAAGTGACTTGCCAGCGATCACACATGTCGTATGCAGCAAAGGCAGGACTCAAGCCCTGTTCTTCAGATGCCAAGTCAAATAAAATATCTTTGTCACTATTCAGAGTATTACTTTTTCTGAGAGGCTGGTGGTACATGACTTATAGTGAAGAAACAGAAACACTGACAGAGCTTTTGCTCTTTGAAAATAAAGTTCTAGACTTGGGCACTGCATTTGTATCAATACACTCAACATAAAAGAATTTCCTTCGAAGAGGCAATGATAAAGGCTCAAAGGATTCTTTCACTCAAAAGTAATGTCTCCTTTCCTGGCTTTAAAATATCCCCTATTTTTGGCAGGTCAGGGTCTGTTTCTCTGCAGTCCCTTGTCTTATTTCCCTCAAATCTTTTCTGAGCAGAGCCCCACAATTGACTTCAAAAAGAAATTTAAGCTTCCATTAACCACAAGAGGCAGAAATATGGTGAGAAACGGGTACTTGGTCTTGGAACGAGCACAGAATATCACATGAGCTCTGTGGGCAGCATAGATTGTTGGGCTGCCTGAGAGGTTTGGCCAACTCTGTCTGAGCCCTTTCTAAGTGGAGAATGCATCAGAGTTACCATATGTCCATCCAGAAGGCAATGGAGTGATTCCCCAGTCACTATCTCCAGAGATGGGAAGGAATGGGACTTCTTTGTAGAATAGCAGATTGTCCGATGGTTTACAAGTGTGGTGTAGATAGAAAGAACAATGGCTCACGAGTCAGGAGGCCATCATTCCAGTCCTGGCTCTATCACCAATCCTCTGAGTGGCCTTGGACAAACCTGTTTTGCTCTTGGTATGTTAGTTTTCTCAATGGTAAAATGAGAGAGTTCGGACAGGATGGCCTCTAAGACTCCTCTTCTACAATTATAATATCAAATATCTGCCCTCATTAAGTAGGTTAGAAACATCATTTTTTAGCCTTCAAAAAAAAGATATTGATATCAAAATGAATTGTTAAATTATTAAGAATTAAATTATTTCTATTGCTTTTGAGTGAGTTGGAAACTTCCTAAAACTATCACAGATCTTGATTTTTTTAAACATTCACATAAAATGGGAAAATATAAAATAAATATATATGTGATATTTGAGAGAGAGATATATATATATCAAATCCCATTTAGATAATTCTTACAACTTTCTTCCCATAGTGGTCAAATTCAGGGTTGTCTGTCCGCTGTATAACTGCTTCGACAGCCTCTGGTGAACAGGTACATATTAATTTTTTTCTTGCTATTATAAAAAAATTATCACAAAACTTAGTGGCTTAAAATAAGACAAATTTGTGATTTTATAGTTCAGGTCAGAAGTCCTAAAATCAAGATGTTGGCAGGATTGCATTTCTTTCAGAGGCTCTAGGGGAGAATCTATTTTCTTGCTTTTTCCAGCTTCTAGAGGTTGCCTGCATTCCTTGGCTCATGGCTTGTTCCTCCATCATCAAAGTTCTTCACCCCAAACTCTGCTTCCACATCATGTCTTCTACTGTCTAACCTGATGTTCCTGTTTCTATCTTAAAATGACCCTTGTGATTACATTGGGCCCACTTGGATAATCCAAGATAATTCCTCCATCTCAAGATCTATTATGAGTTCAATCTATCAAAATTCATATGTTGAGGTCCCAAATCCTAATACCTCAGAATGTGACCTTATTTAGAAATATTTCCATTGCAGACGTAATTAGTTAAGATGGTAGAGCAGGGCCCTAATCCAAAATGACTGGTGTCCTTATAAAGGAGGGAATTGGAACATAGACATGCATACACAAACACAATGTGAACATGAAGACAGAGATTTGGGTGATACACCCACAAATAAAGGAATGACAAAGATTGCCAATGAACCACCAGAACCACCAGAAGCTTGGAGAGAGACATTAAACAAAGTCTCCTTCACAGCCTTCAGAAGGAACCAACTCTGTCAACACCTTGAGCTCAGAATTCTAGCCTCCAAAAGCCACCCTGTTTGTGATACTTCATTATAGCAGCCATGAGAAACTGATACAAAATCCTTAACATAATCACATCTGTAAAGTCCCTTTTGCCATGTAACATAGTATATTCACAGATTCTGGGAATTAAGGCACGGACATCTTTAGGGAAGACGTTATTCAGCCTACTATAGTATGCTAGGCACCCATTTTATATCATGTGATCTTGATATAAAATTAATATGTACCTCTTCACCAGAGGCTGTAGAAACAGTTATATACAGGGAAGAGCCAATCCATTGGCTTGTCATTTGTCAGTCAGATCAGCTCCCTGAGAACTGAGCCAAAAAACATAGAGACACTATGTGGTCAGTGGATAGGGGTCATGTTGAATTAGCACTATACTTAGCCCCATGACAAGACCTACAGGAACCATGATTAGCAGAGGAAGCCAAGCAGAAAAATAGAGCAGAGGGCAGAAAAAAAAGCCACCAATGAGGGACCCCAAAGCTCCAGCTGGGATGTGAGCCAGAGAAAGGCTCATCAAAGTGTTTACCAGCACATCTGCTCACCTTAGAAACCATGTTTCCACCCCCTCAACTTCTTGTCTCCCAGCCAGCAAGAGGCAGAAAACCCAACTATCTAATCAGATGAGCACCATCTCCCACACTGCCCCACCGAACACTAATTTCACCACTGGTTCTCCTCAGTGGGGGTACTGAGTTCAATTATAGTCCCAGAAGATATATCCACCCAGAACCTATGAGCATGATCTTATTTGAAATAAGGGTCTTTGCAGATGTAATTAAGTAAGGATCTTAAAATGAGATCATGCTGGATTAGGGTGAGGTCCTAAGTCAAATGACAAGTGTCTTAGAAAAGAAGAAAACAGAGACACAAGGGAAAAAGCCAACTAAAGACAGAGGCAGAGGTTGAAGTTATGCTGGCTCAAGCCAAGAAGCATGTGGGGCCACCAGAAGCTGAAAGTGGCAAGAAAGTGTTCATCTCTAGAGTCTTCAGAAAGACTGTGGTCCTGTGTCAACCCTTGAGTTCAGACTTCCGGCCTCTGGTACTATAAGAGACGAAGTTTCTATTGTTTTAAGCCACAAAGTTTGGGGTAATTTGTTACAGCAGCCCTAGGAAACTAATACAGTAGGTAAAGTGGGTTTCAAAAGCACCAGAAAAGAAACTTGGAGGAGAATGAAGGTATGGAAAACTAGAAGAATCAGCATCGGGGGGCAGACAATAACATGGATACTGACACCGATCGGCTAGGCCCAGAGGATTCCAGGAACCTGGACCAGGAAACAATTCATGTATAGATATCAAGCCTCCAGCCTTTAATCTCATTTATCCACATGCCTGTAAAATGCTCCGGTGGACTGCAAGCTGCTGACTTTAGGACCATGTCTTACTCTTCTTTGTGTCCCTAAAAGAGGACTGCCTTACAAATGAAATTGGGGCTCAGTATATCATGCATACTGTCATCAAAGTAGTATTTCTACATACAGACCTCATCGTGGCACTTCTTGACATAAAATCCTACCGTGAACCCATACCTCTTTCAGTAGAGAAGTATATGTACTCTATACCCAAGTCACAACATCTCTAATAAAAAGGCTCATTGAAGAATTTGAAAAATATTCCTCCTCTCCCAAAAAATTTTCCAGGCCCTCTGAATGAGTCTACAGACTCGTTTCCGGAGGCAAAGCCTGGGGAATCTGTTTTGGCTTATTTCGTTGTTTGTTTTCTTGATAAACCCCTCACTCTCCAACACAACCCTTTCATCATTAAGGGAACTGGGCACTGCTGCCCTAGAGAAATAAGGGTCAGGATGCTGATCGCAACATCATTTTTGATAGCATAAAACTGAAAACAAGCAACATCGCCATTGGAAGGGAAACAGATCAACAAAACATGGTATTCATAAAATGGGATTTTATGCAATAGTTAGAATGAATGAGTTTGATCTATCAACATGGATAAATCTCAAAAACAAAGCTGAGGGGGAAGAAAAGGAAGATGCAAAATAATGTGCCATATAGTGTAATACGTATGTGTGCAAAATGTGCATCTGAAAGGATAAATACCAAATGAATGGTAATTGCCCTAGGGACAGGGTATAAAGAGAGGGATTAGGCTAAGATGTGTTGGTTAAGGGGGCTTTAAATGCATCTGCAGTGTTTGATTTCTTTTTCAAAAGGCTAGAAAAAATATAGTAAAAATTCTAAGAGTTTTTATTATAATTCTGGGTGGTAGGAATACAGATATGGGTGTCTGTTAAACTATTCTTTGTACTTTCTTGTATTTTTTTAACTCTTAAACTTAAAAACAAAATAAGAATCCCTGAATACAACATACAAACGCTGTAGGATCTGACGCTTGCTCTGAATCAACTCCTCCCCTTCTGTGCACACTGTGTGGACTCCAGGCATACCAAAGTGTGTCCTCCTCTCCCCACAATGGTGTGACCAGCCTCCGTGACTTTACACATACGTTCCCCTGGTCTGTCCTACCTCTCAAGAGCCCCATATCTGCTGCCTCCGCCATGAAGCACTTTCCAGCCTGCTTGGACAGAGCCGGTGCTCCCTACTACGCTCCTTAGCACAGATCTGATTCTTGGGATGTCCAACACCCAGCCTAGCTCATGGCACACAATCTGGACTCCATTAAATCCTTTGGAAAAATAGAGGGATGAAACAGAGCATACCGCTGGTTTTCTATAAGCAGGACTTGTGGACACATATGAAATGTCACTTAAATAAAACAAAGCTATTCAGGGCCAGAAAGGCCACTTCTCCTTAGCTCTTCGTGCAACAGATAAGAAAAAGGTAAAAGAAGGCGGAGGAATCCATCTTCAAACATATGAAAGGGTTTTGAATGGAGGATTGAGAATAACTGCTCCATTTCCACAAAGCACTGAGATAATGAGCTTAAATTATAGCTGAAAAGATACTGATTAGGTATTGAAAAGAACTTAATAAGAGCAACATACTGTGGAGGGAAAGAGCATGGTTTTGGAGTCAGACAGACCTAGCAATAAATCCCAACTCCTCTGCTCAGTGGCTGTTTAACTTTGGGTGTGTTATTTAATCTCAGTGTTCTCGTTTCCAGGCTGGACATAATAATACCTACCTTATATGTTAATGTGAGATTTAAAAGGCAGAACATGTGAAGTCTTTGGTACATAGTAATTACTTCCCCTAAATCAGCAGAGAACTAAAACAGTAAGTCCCTCTCCCTTGCAGTTTTTGAGGTTCGGTCACACAACAGTTGTTTAGTAGAAACCCTAGTTTAAAGCAAGAGGATAGGTTCCAGGACCTCCACCAGGCCACTTGACCCTTCATGTTTATTATATAATAGAGCCTTAAGGATTAACTCGGCGGAGAGGTCCTTAAACCCTCTCTGTGGGCATTAGCATGTCCAAAACAAGGTCTCCATTTGAGCTACATGGTTTCTTTTGTGGCAATGATGTTTTTCTTTCATCTCCTTAAAAAGAGATGTCACCTGTGGTCCTGATAACAGCCTAGGCTAAACTGTTTATAGCATTTTCATTTTAAAAGGTGATACTTAAATTGTCTTTTTAAACTTTCATTGCAAAAGGTGATAGTTAAACTGTCTTCCTTCAGCCCTAACGTCAACACCTTCCTTGCTCTAGCCTTGATAATAAGCTCTGGGATTGTGCTTGAATTGCATTTTCTCTTTCTCTTCTTCTCCCAGCTGGGGACAGAAATGAGGACTTGCTCAAGACTCTTTGAGATCCTTTTCTGTTCCAATCTATTCATGCCCCACCCCTACAAGAGGCGACATCAGATCATGACCTCTTCTTGATTATTTTTGGGATCACGAACTAGGAAATGAGTTTTGTTGTGATTCCAGCAACCTCCATTTATAATGAGATCAGTCTTTAGCCTACTCTAAGTGGGGAATATATTTCTTGGGCAATAAGATTAACAGTCACTTCTAATTTGAAAATCATGTGATCCAGGATTAAGAGGTTCAGCAGAGCTAGATTGAAAACCTGGATTAGGAATCAAGTGACATCTGCTTCTAAATCACCCTCCAGTTACACCCATGCACCCCCATCCCCCTCCTGCACTCTGCTCTTCCCTTTCCCTTCTCCCATCTCCCCTACCCAGCCCCTAGTGGAATGACAAAGAGATATCCTTTCCAGAACTCCCAAGAATACGTTCCTAATTAACACAGCTCTTCCCCCACAGAATCACGCCACTATTTACAGTTGGCTTCTCAAGGAGCAACAGGGAGGGCGGTTATTTCCTTCATAGAATGTGACAGGGTTCAATACATAATGAACAAAATGTCATAATAGCTCCATAAAGGCACTTTGTAAAACACATGGAACAAGTAATTAAAAAAAAAGAAAAAAAAAAAACTTCTAAATGAAGATTCAATTCCAAAGGGAAGAATGCCTTTGGGGTTTTTGACAAAGCAAAATATTCCAAAACTCAACTGTTTAATAGGGTTTTTCCCAGTAGCACTAGCACGTATTAATTCTCATTTCAAGGCAGCATGTTTATTTTAGTTTCAACCTACTTTCAATAGTAGGTAATTAGGGAAACTAAAAGTGCATATCTTATTGCTTAATTTAGAGTCTACCACTGTGTTTTCTAGGCCTTTCTCAGGATGTGTTTTAATGATACAGAAAGACGAAAGATTTTTATTCAACTTTAAGTGCTCGAGAAAGGCAGTGAGTAAAAGTCAGGTTATATATTCTGATTTTTAAAAGAAACCTCATCCTATTATTTTAAATACCAGCGTTTGCACATGCAGAGCTAAGCTCTTGTGTAATAAATTTCACCAGAAGTTCCCAGAGCTCCAGACATAATTGCTCCAGACATTTCTCTGAAGTCTGGGCACTTGTCATATGATTCCCACCATTGTCATCAATAAAAATTGTCTTGGGAGGCCATTGTGGAAGCCACAAGTGTTTATGGAATATCTTTCTAGCTAAAGAGAGCTAAGAACTCACATTAGGAACAAGAACCATCATACAGAATCAGAGACTCCCAGGGTTGGCAGAGATTTAAAGGAGTGCTTTCCAATAGAAATACAAGCCACACATGTAACTTTCCTTTTCCTAGTAGCCACATTTTTAAAAAAATGAAATTGATTTTAACAATGTACTTAACCCAATATTTATTTGCAAGATATTGTTTCAATATATATTTAATATAAAAATTTATTAATGAAATATTTTACCTTTTTTCATACTAAGCCCTTGAAATCTGATACTTTACACATCTCAATTCGGCTACTAAATTTGCAACGGTTAAAGTGAAATGATGTCCTACCAAAACAAGAAAGTATGCTTAACAGAAAAAAATATATTTACTTTGCTTCAGTTTTTAAATTTTAATTAAAGTTAAAAATTCAGTTCCTCGGTTTCACTAGCCACATTTCAAGTACTCCATGGTTACATGTAGCTAGGTTACCTTATGGGACGGCAAGCCCGCCACCAGGCTGTAAACCCCACCAGCAACGAGGCCCCGACTCCTCTCAAGGGGTGGCCCGGCCAGTTGTCAGCTCAGGTGGTTAGAAAATTCTTTTTACGTTGAGTTGAAAAGCACTGCCCTATCTTTTCCACCTTCAGATCCCAGGCATGCTGTCCACACAGTCTGTCCTCTCTAAGTGGGGAAATCCATATAGCCCAGCCAGCGCCAAGGCTCAGGTGGCCCAGACACTCCCAGCTTGGGTCTCCTGACGTTGCCTTCCTACAAATCTGCCCAAAGGACACCACATCGCTTTAGGAGGAGCAGGCTTTTTGAACAAACTCTCTTTCCCATCACTGGGGAGGGTGGATGAGAAGAGCAGTTAATACTGGCTTTTCCCTGAGGCAAAGTGACTCTGCTCCTTCTTGGCTTATGCCATAAAAAGCAGCTGCACAGGGGTGACCCTGAATGCTGCAAGAAAAGAGCTCGGATAAAACCGAGCACTTGGTACCTGGCACCAGAAGATGTTTTTCAGAGGAAGGACTTTTGGAGGAAAGGTGAGCAGAGTAGGGTGAAACTGGTAAACTGTGATACACATAGAAATATGAGTAGTGCATAAATGGGTCATATGATAAATGCTGCTGTCACGGAAGCCTCACCCCATCTCCTGTCAGCATCCTCACACCCCACCCCTGTAACTCATTTTAAGAACTCAGCATGTGTCCCAGATTTTCATCTGTGCTTATAAAATCCAGTACAGCCCTTGGTATACGCACATACGTGCAGAGTTCGAGCAGCTTGCTGTGGTTTGTTTTACAAAACCAAGATGTTCATGTACACACTTTCCTGCACCTTGCTTTTCTCACTTAACTCTCTTTAAGCTGGATGAAACAGCAAAGCCTTCTGACTCTATCTCACACTGACCCCTGTTCCACCCCCAGCCTGGTGGGGTGGCCAGAGACACAGAGCAAGACCCAAGCAGGTGTGTGCCTGCCAAAACACATGCCCTGGGGCTCCCCTCGCTAGTCTTCACCGCCAAAGCAGGACTGGCTCCACTGGCAAAGCAGGGGGAAGACTATCACCAGGGCTCCAAGGGCCTCAAGGTGACTGGGAGTGTGATTCTTCACGTGTCAGTCTGGCCACCTCTGAGAACTGGGGGAGAAGGAGCATCTCCCTCCCCCACCCCACCCCCCCTCACGTGCCTTCAGTGTTCTGTGACGCCAGCACCCATGAAGCTCTTCCCCAACCCCAAGGTTGGAGGAGCATCCAGGAAGTTAAAACTCAAGCCAGTAATTGGAAACCTGACAGGTTTGCAGGTGTGAATGGAGCTCTTTACACCAGGTGTACTAAGTCAAAAGAAACAATTATGCAGGCGGAGCCCTCATTCATCTTGGAAATCGCCGGTTACTACCCATTCCTTTGCTCACTTCCCTTCTCCCATCCCTGCCCTCAACTCCAGACCCAGGCAGCAGCGGTGGCCCGAAAGGAGCCAGCTCTGTCCTTCAGCACCACCTGTCCCTGGAGAAGGAGTAGGAACTATGTTCCCCCAAATGTTTCATGCACCAGTGCCTGAAGTATCACCGGAAATCATGAGGAAATGTTTCCTTCATCCATTTTTAATTGCTATAGATTATAATGACATTCTTTGGAAAATAAATACTTAACCACCTTCCCTTAGATTTTTTTCCAGGCCCAAGGAGGACGGTGATGTAAAGCTTTCAGTTAATAGCTTAGTTTATTCTAGTGTCATTTCTTTTATTTCCTTTCGGCTTCTTTATTTATGGTTTAAATTTTTTGCACCCTGGTGCTTGGCCTGCTTTTCTCAGGAGGATAATTAAGAAAAAGAATTTAGATGTTCAGGCAGTTTTTACCATTGGGCTGGAGGCAGTAGAATTGTTTAGGGGGAGAGAGGGAAATATGGGAGAAAGGTGCAAACACCACTGCAGTCAACACCAAACCCCAAGAATAAAATCTATCATTCCCCTAACACACATTAAAGTGTTATTCTTGTCATTCGGGGTGGCACAACCCATTGTTCTAATACTCAGTAGATTTCGTTAGACAAATAACTAAATGACAGGATCCTTGTATGTGAATAAATTATCATAGAACTCATCTGTGACCACACAGTCCTATAATTGAAATGGGATCAAGATTCTCCAGGGGGTGTCTGCCTCGCAGCTGACCCGATCTGGTTACACATCTGTGGGCCTGTAAGACAAATGGGATCCAAATGGAAGCTGAAATAAAACGGAGAGGACGCTGCTCCTCTTATATAAAGAAGTGAGTGTTTAATTAGACAAGGGCCGTGAACTGCAGCCTTCAAAATAGAGGAGGAAAAAAAATAAAACTTTCTCCATGAGTGACTCTTCCTACCCTTGAAGACAATAATAATGAAACTGACAAATACACCTTGGAGGCCAGCTTCAAGAATCAAATCGATTTATTTAATAATTTAGGAATCACTTCCAGCCATCTCTCCCATTAAAATCCGAGGGCCATTGTATTCTCTATTTCCTCGGTTCCTTTCCTTTCTCTTAGTTATGCCTCACTGGCTTTAATAAATAAGTAATACAGAGGGAAAAAACACTTACCTGGAGTACCTCACCTCCGCCTTCATCCTACAGGGCTCTCTGATTCTTTTCTACCTGGAAATAAATGGAGTTAGGAACAATCTTTCCTCCCCCTAAAGGCTGGGGCAGCAGGATCAGACCCTGAAGTGTGGTCGGCAGCTGGGGAACCCAGAGCACTGCTCAAGCAAGGAGAAAAACTGCAGAATAAATAATATGTTTAGACAAGCTCGGGGAGGTAAGGGCTCATTCCAAAGGCTGAGCGAATGTGCACAGGCGACTTTCCAACTAGTAGATGGCAAGAAACCATGGCGACTAGTAGGGGAATTCTGAAAGCATCAAAGTAAACTGTGATCATTTGTAGTTTATTGCTCAAAAGCTAGGGCTGCTGAACCCAGCTGCAGTTATATTTCCTCATGATGCTTTGAAGAAAATGGGAAAGCGATTGCTATTATACGGGAGGTTTCAAAAAGCAAACTTGCTGATGGAGCAGGACTGTGGTCCAAGTCAACTACGAACAGTGACTCCTCCCCGCTCTGCCGTGTTGGGCAGTGCATGCCTCCCCCTCACCCTGGGGCCACCGGGGACCTGGGAGCCCACAAAGCCACCGCTCACCTGGAGCGGGTGAGATCTTGCCCCCCACAGAGCCACCCTAATGTTGGAACAGGAGCCACGCTGGGCATTGACAGCACCGACTCCATCCACCACCCTCAGCCTCCAGGACAAAACCCAAGCCCTGGGGCACGACCAACATCTAGCTCCTGTCTAATCACTCCCAAGGCCACCTCTCAGGGCCCCTTCCCTATGCCAGCCATGTCCACGACTCACAGGTCCTCCTCCTGCCTTTGTGGGATTATTCCCGACTGGAAAGCCTGCCCCACTACATTTCTTCTATCCTGGTCTCTCACTAAACTAATTCCTTTTTGCTCTTTAAGACTTGGTTTAGGCAAGAACCCTCATCCCCAGGAATTTCCCCACGGTGCTGCCCCACAGCACTGGAGAACATGCATTTCTTGCCACTGACTTCCTGATAATGTAATTGTCTTTGTCCATGCCCGTCTTCTCTTACCACACTGAAAGCTCCTTCAGGGCAGAACACGTGCCTTCTTGGCTTTTTATCGCCATACCTAGCATGGAGCACAGTAGGTGCTTAACAGACGTGTTAACTAAGGGAAGCTCAGTTGGCTCACTGACAAAAGATATGGGGCGTTTGCCACTGGTCTGCAGCATAACTGTGCTTCCTGGGTTTTCCAGTCAGAAGAAAAGGAGGTGGAAGGGGAAGAAAGAGGGAAGCCCCAGTGCCTGTCTCCCCTGGAAACCAGCATCCTGAGTCTTCACCCTGCACCGCTGGGAAGGTAATTTATCCTGCCAGGAAAACAGGGGCACCAAGCCACGTGGCAACTTCTCTCCCTCCACAAATTAATCATGATTCCGGTGTTAATTCCATAAATAATTCATGAAGTCAAATATAAAGTATCGCAAGGCTCCTGCCAGCCATACTGAGCAGCTCCATTCACGGGAGAAATTTAAACATAAACCTGGAAGCTTCTTTGGTTTGCGGGAAGTTCTAATATGGCTAAATGCACGTTAAATTTAGCCAAATGCCCTTATTAAATAAATATGTATTGAGCACCCTGTCTGTGCTAGGTATGATGCTGGGTGGAAGTGAATGAAGGACAGCCTCTAAGGACATAGTCTCTCCCTTACAGCCAGGAAGGAGAAACAAGAAAACATCAGAACAGTAAGCAGTGAACAGACTACACAGTGAGGTTGGGTAGCACAGTGGTTAAGTCTGTTTTGTAAAAACAGATCTGGGTTCTAACCCCATTTCCTGGCTGTGTACCCTCAAGGAGGTTAATCTCTCTAAACCTCAGTCTTCTCATCTGTGAAGTGGTATGATGACAGTAATAGTATCTACCTTGCAAGGTTAGGCTACAGAAAGCAAGCAATTAATGTTAGGGATTAGCAAGATTAGTATTATAATATTAATATTACAATATATAGCACACTCTTAGGGGAGTCAGAAAAGGTTTCTCTGAGAAGCTGAGTTTCAAAGGATGTGTGAAGGAGAAGATAAGAGATGTGGGAAAAAATCAGCTACAAAATTTGTGGGGCCCAGTACAAAATGAAAGTGCAGGACCCCTTTTTCAAAAGTTAAGATTTTCAAGAGGATGACAGCAGAGTGTTAAAGCAAATCAAGGTCTTTCTGAGAGAGGCCGTTGGGCAACTGCACAGGTCATAGCCCCAGATGCTGGCCCCAAAAGAAGGCATACTCCCTATATCCCCAAAAACATGACTGGCACTCAGACTGCAGAGTAGAGACTGAATTCTAAGCCTAAATCGTGTTTTGAATAGAAGATGCTTCTGACTGAACTACAGCCTCAGAATTGACCTTCAAATGCAAGGTAGCCAGATATTCTGGTTGCTAATATCAGGCTGTGTGCACACATGTAAAGAATGTAAATGCACCTCCCATTGCTTTGCTGCTGTCTGAAATGCACGAGAGAATGCACAGGGCTGTTTTTCCAGGTCCCTTACCTGCTCTGGGATTCCTAAAAGGAAAAAAAGAATCAGTGGAAAGAAATCACAGGGTCTAAGAATCAGTAGTCCTGGGTACCAGCCCCAGGCTGTCCACTCAGGGCAAGTCACCTCACATCTTCAGACACCAGTGTCCTCACCTGTGAATTGCAAAGATAGAATCACTGATCTCTAGTATTCCTTCTGGAGAGACTATCCATATTTCTGTGGCATAGCAGCAGGAGAAAGAAAATAAAAGTCTGCAAAGCCAGAATAAAGTAATAATACTTTTAAAACAAGCTCTATGCCTGCTGACTTTTTAATATAACATTTCTAGTCTGGAAAAAAAAACTGTATTATGCAAAATAAAATGCTGTTGAAAACTCCCATAATGTCCTTGTGTATGTTTCATTTAGCAGGTGTGGTATATTTCATGCCGTTGAGGCTTCGTGTAATAGGGTCTCTGAAGCCCCATCACTGATAAGACTCTTATTTAGACCACTCCAAATAGGGAGCATATATTTCCTGCACATCACTGGCTGGTTTTATTGCTTAAAATATTTGCATAAAGCCAAACAATTATCCCCAGGAGATGGATTATTTGCTCCTGCTTTTTCTTACCTGAAGTCGCCATCCCTCAATCCCCCTTATTGGAATCGCCCACTGAGTAACAAGCTCCAGGAACTTGGGCAGCCTCCCAATGCCTTCTAGGGCCAAGGAAAATTCACCTAAGGAATTCGGCATCTTAGAATGGAGGTGCTCAAACTGCAGCGTGTGTGGGAATTACCTGGAGAGCTTGTTAAACACAATTTCAGGGCCCCACTCCTAGTTTGTGATTCAGTAGGCCTGGGGCGGATGGGGGGCTGAGAATGTGTGATTCTAACAAATTCCCAGTGATGCTGCTGGTTGCAGAACCACACTTGAGGACTGCTGTAGTTAAGAAGAAATAGCAGCAAGGTCCTGGTTGACGTATAAGACAAAGGATGTCTAAAATACAATTGGGTGAAAGCTTACCTGCGCCTAATGAATGAAAGACAGGGTACTTAGAAATTCTCTAAGGTAGCGCCTACCCTAAGGAGGGAATCAGTATCTTCCAGAGTGGCCTCGGCCACTCTAAGGACAGGCAGGAGGCAAACAGGGAGGAGACCCTGAGTGGAGGATGAAGAAGCCATGTCTGAGATCGTCTACTTGTAGTTGAGATTCTTTTTTCTCTATTTCTGTCTGGTTTTCCTTTATTATCCCAAAACTCTAATAAAGACTTGTGAAAGTACCCCTCTCTCACCCCAACCGCCAACCCAAGCAGTTAGATAGGAACCCCCAAGAAGAAGGACAGAGCGTGGAGCAATGTCTGAGCTTCCCTTTCTCCCACATAGAGACACACCTCCTCTGCCCCTTTGCCATCCTTGGAGGATTCTTTAGATAAACAGAGAACTTTATCTGAAATTACAATTCCTGCTTCAAATTTCCATAGCCAGCCCCCCATCCTGGAATCTATGACTCTAGACTCAAACAAATAAATACCTCCATCATTTTCAAAGAGCTTTCACATACCTTTCTCACAAGAACACGGTTATACTATCCCATTTTATACACGAGGCTCAGACAAGAGCAGTGAATTCAACCAATTCTGAAATGGAGGTAATCAAACCTGATAAAAATCAGGATTGATTGGGCTAGATCCGTTAACTAGAAATCATTACTGACTCTTTCCTTGAAGAACTTCCACAGCGACTGTTGGGCAGTTCCTCTGAAGTAAATAAAACAAGTGGGGAGGAATGTTTGTTTCCTATGGAACTGGGTCTGGGCAGCAGGTCTGCACGGGAAGCAGCCCTTGGGCAGAGCCGGGTCCTGGCTCAGCCTCTGCCTTTCACAGCTGCCAGCAGCTGCCCTTCCCCCGCAGCCCGAGCCATCCAGATGGCATGGAGAGTCTAATTGCCATTGTTAGCACTGACCGAGCATTCCAAAAGAGGAGAGAGGGACGGGCAAGAGAGAAATTGTCCCTTCTCTGGAGGAGCCACCTACTGCCTGTGTTTAATACAGATGAGCATCTAACACTGTGGCTCCTGCCATCTGTGTCTGCGGGAAAGTACCAGAAGCCCCTTCTTGCTTCAGAAACCATATGGAAGCCATTAAAAAGGGTGCCCTTGCCACTCATCAGGCCAACCCTGCTGAAAAGACATTAGCCCCCAAAATTAAAAAGTCTGACAAGACCAAGTAGTGGCGAACATGCGGCGCATCCGGATCTCGTATACGGTACTCTGGGAGAAACCTGCAAATTGGAACCGCCGCTCTGGAAAACCGAACATTATCTAGCCAAGTTGAAAATATCCATTTCTGGTGACCCAGCAACTCCACTCTGAGGTGTGTCCCCTACAGAAATGCACGCGCGTGTGTGCCAGGATACACAGACTGGAATGTTCGTAATGACCCCACACTCAAAACAACCTACACGTCCGTCACCAGTAGATTAGATAAATAAGTCGTGGTAAAGGCAATCAATGCTATTTTCATTGTTATTTTACAGACACGAAAGTGAATGAACATAATCTGGAGCGAAAAAGTACCATGAGACAAAAGAATATACACTGTAGGATTCCATTTATATGATGTTCGAAATCATCAAAATATCAAAATCATCCAACAATACACCATATGGTTCAGGAATGCACTTGAGCGTGGTAAACACTAAAGTAAAGCAAGGAGATTAGGACCAGAGTCAGTACAGTAAGTAGAATTCCGGCAGAGAGGCGTGCGAGGTGATAGACTAGGTCCAGGAATATTCTACTTCTTGTCCTGAAGGAGGTGCCTACACAGGTGTTTGCTTCTGTATATGCTTTTATGCGTTTTTCTGTTGATATGTTCTACTTCATACATACAAAAAAGAAAATGTTCAAAAAAAAAAAAGCATCTCCCAGGCCTGATGGCAGCTGCCCCCTACTGGAACCCAAGGAAAGTGCAGGTTGGGAGGAGCTGTTCGTGGGGCGACATGGGTATGGAAAGGGACGCAAGACCTGCGGCCTCAGAAAAGTACCCAAATCCCTTTCGGAATTTTTCTTACAGTTGTATTCATGAGTTGTTAAGCATTTTGTTTAGCAAATCGGTTTATCCCAATGACCCCTGTGCAAGTGGCAGATGGCGTTAAAGAAAGCCTCCTCCGTGCAGCCCGGGTCTGTCTGCTCACCCTCTGCTCAGGCTTCCGCCGCTGCTCCCAAGGCCCAAAGAGCAGGCGAGGAGGGAGAGGAGGGCTGTGTCCGCGGCAGGCGGGGTCTGGGGGGATGGATGTAAACATGGCATTTTCAACAAACAGCCGTCCCAGGACGGAGCCTTTGCTGTGCCCTGTGGGCCCAGCAAATGCACCCGGAGACGCAAGCCTGGGAAACCTGGGCTGCTGAAATGACACTGCAGCGAGAGCGGGACTGTGCGGGAGGAAAAAAGCACGGAAGCACTCATTTGTATGAAAATCCAGCAAGGAATTGTGTCAGAGAGAGCGTGAGTGCCAGGCGGACAGAACCCTTAACTCCTCGATGCAGTCAATAGTCCCATCTGGTCCTTCTGGCTGTGGGAGCGTTTGCACAGTGGGGCCGTCTCCAGGCCCTGACAATTCAGAATAGGAAAAGCCGGCACAGACGTTTGCAGGGGCTTAAGTCCAGGAGGGAAGTGAAAAAGTGACAATGAGGCACAGTTGTACTCTTTAATATTTTCTGAAATGACATAAGGGGACCCTTCATTAATCAGGTTAAAATGTGATTTCCCTCTCTGTCACATGGTAGTGACAACCCAATTGAATAAAACAGAAGGAACTTGTAAGAGTCCTTGGGTTTGTGCTTTTAAGCGACACTTCGCATCTCTTACCTTTCTCAATTTGAAGATGTTTGGATTTGCATAATCTAACGAAGGCCTCCCTGCAGTTCCTGAAAGACTGTTTCAAGGACTTCAGAAGCCATTTCTAATTTGTTGCCTAGAAAGGCTTGTCCCCAAGTATAATGACATTCCCAAGCCCAAGGTTTCAGGAAGCTATTCTGATTCAAAAATGGCTACAAGAAATAGATTACCTGTAACACTCCATTTATTCACCAAATATTTATTAAGTGCTGACTAGATGCCAGGACTGTAGCTGGACGCCGTGGCTAACGATGGAACACACGTGGGTGGGGAGGGAGGGTGACACAAACTCAGTGTGATGCCAGTGGTGACCACGCTGATGTGGGAAGGGCAGGGCACAGTGCAGCACGTGGAAAGGGCTCCTCACCCAGGGTCAGGGGCTCAGGCAAGGCCACCCAGAGGGAGCCACGTGAAAACTGAGATCTGGAGGAGGAACAGAAGCGACCAGGTAACTGGCAGAGGAGAGCAGTGTTCCAGGTAGAGGGAACAGCACATGCAAGGACTGGAGATGGCAGAAAGACTGTGTGCTCAGGCTCAGAGCTGGGAACTGAGGGCAGTGAGAAATGAGATCCAGCAGCAGAAGGTACCAAATCACAAGGGGCCCCAAAGGCCATAGGGAGGAGTCGAACTTGGTTCTAAGTTCATGAAAAATCGCAGAATGACTGTGAACAGATTTCTGGATTAGAAACATTCCATTGGCTATTGTGTAGAAAGCATGGATTAGAGGAAAACAAGGCAGGTATCAGGAAGACCTGTTGGGAAACTGCTTCAACATCCTAATGTAAGACGATGGTGAGTGGGACCAGGTCGGGGGGCACAGGAGAGGAAGGGCCCACACCTGTTCTGTAACTTGGCCTCACTCCCCTGGCAAAAGGAAACACTTCAGAACACAGAGCATTAGTTTCCAGGACAAGTAATCAATCATTTTCTTTTAAATGTGTTTGTGCACCTACTATTGGTCAGGCATGGACCAGGACTAGAGATTCAGCAGTGCCAGCAAGACAACAGCCAGCATGCCAACATGGCGCCACTCCTGCCTAAGGGGCAAGGACTGAGGTCAACCTGGGTTTAAGTTCTAGCTCCATTCACTCTCTGGGTGACCAGAGATGAGTTCTTTTATCTCTCTAAACTCATTTTCTTATTAATAAAATGGGAGAAAAGTGCCTGCCTTTCAGATTTGTTGGGAAAATTCATTAGGATAATATAGGTAAAGAGTCTAGCACAAAACAGTTGTTCCATAAATGGCAGCTAATGTGATTACTGCTGTTGGTGGTCGTAGCGGTGAACTTTTTGGTATTGGTTTCATAGTTCACTTCCGCAAATCCTGTTTTAGCAGAGCTGATGAATCCTGTGCAGACATACAAATGCTGTTCCCTGCATTTTCTCTGTAGTTGCCACACAGGTGAAAGTCAGTGTGATAGTGCCGAGTGCTCAGCTGACAACATGGCACAGTTCAAAAGAACATTGTTCAGACACTTACAGGAGAGAAGATGCAGTGAGATGCCACTAGCAAGAGCATGATCACTTGAATATGACGGTGACAATGACATCTTTGAAATATAGGTAATTCTTTACTCTTGGATCCCACACCCATGAAGACACACAATGGACCCAAACAGCTTCACTGTGTCAACACAAGGCTATCCCATTGACAACAGGATGACTAAGAACACACCCTGGACTGCAAGAAATGCTACATGTGTGGAGCTCAAAACATTCCCCAGTAACACGTTGCTGAGATCTGCCCTGAATGCTGTTGCCTAGGCAGCAGAGCGTCCAATGATGGACTGTGGAACAAGGAAATAGGAAAACAGATCGAGAAAAATGGCAGGGCCTTTGGGAGACTGGAAAGCAGAATAAGGCCAGAGCTGCATTTAGCTCCACACTAAACCAACGGTTTATAGACCACGAGTGTCTGACTTTCTTCTTAGCATCACTATCTGCTTCTTTAGTTTTTTGTTGTCTTTTGTTCTGTTTTTTTTACTTTGCCAACAACAGGTCAAAACAGAATCATCCTGAAATGCTCCAACATTGAAGCAAATCAATCTGCCTCTCAGCCCCATGGGGCTGAAATCATATGGAGAACGGATATAATAATAGCAATGTAGTGGGAAAATATTTTGAGATTTTAAGCAATGTTCTTGTGCCCTGCAATATCCTCATTCCTTCTACCCACCCCTCTCTCCCCAGGCAGACACTTCAGCATCTAGCACTCACTGCCTCAGGAAAGGAATGGCACAGCAGAAATGCCGAAAGAAAGAAAAAGTCAATTCTTGATGTGAGAGTTTCAAACTGAAAACTGAGTTTAAGGCAGACTTTTGCATTGGGCAGAGAAAGCTATTGTCCCAGGGGGTTCAGTCCAGAACATGTGTGCAGTCAAAGGGGAAGTGAAGGTAGCTGGACACTGGTGTATATCCCTACCACACACCCCCAGCAGCAAGCACTGGTGGAGAGGGCACAATAAAGACCCCACAGGGATTCTAGAGGATTTAAGAGCTTTCCAGGGAAAGCCAAAGCCTTGGATGGCTGTGTGTGGATCGCAGGCAGCTGGTCCCAAGAGGGCCTTACAGACCTGCCCGGCATGATGCAGCCACCATCTTTGCAGATGGAAGCCCATCAATTCCCCTTGATGGGAATCAGAGGGGAGGGGGAGCAGGAGGTCACAGCCACCAGGGAGCAGGTCCTCTCCCCAAGGATTCTAGTAGGCTGAGACCCTCAATTGATTGAGATTAAATTTCCGCTACCTAGCAGAATGGAGATTTAAAGGAAAAAAAAAGAAAAGAAATTAAGTTCAGGTACAAAAAAACAAAAAAAGCACATTTCACATTTCTTTTTTTTTTGCACACCTGACTATGTGGCATGACGTAATATCATCATCACCATCACTATTAGTGAGTATTACAGCTACTCCCTGTAAATCACCCACTATGTGCCAGCCATTGTGGGCAGTGCAGTGTTCTAGGCCCTAATTTTTTATAAATTGTTTTAAATTTCAGAATGTTAAAGGGGTACAATGTTTTTGTTGGGATGAATTAAATAATGCTGAAGTCAGGGCTTTTAGTTTTTATAAAATTTGGTAAAAATATCCCTACTTATTTCTCCCAGTAATATTCTTGAGGGAGCATATTATTCTCTCACTTTTATAATTAAGAAAACCAAAGTAGAGATTTGAGTATCCTTCCCAAAACCTCACAGCTATTAAGAGGCAGATCCAGAATTTTACCCAGGCCTTTCTCTCTCCCTGGGGACATAGCCAAGTGGCTTTTGCTTGAATAAGGACCTGGGACATTAGCATAAGCAGCAGGGTTGGAGGAAGAAGGTACGGAAATTAACATAGCACAGGGGGCATCCTGGAAGGGCTGAGCTCCCCCCTTCACCCACATAAATGGGCTGACCTCCCCACGGGTGGGCACCCTACCAGCTCAGCATCAGTGAAATGTATTCTTGCCACAGTCGGCAATGGGTTTTCCATAACTCCCCGTGCACCACCGCACATAAACACCTGCACGCACAGCAAGCCCGGACAGGGAGGCGTTAGGCATACTTGCCTCCCAATGCCCCATTAAGGGCTTTTCTGCCCCAGGACTGGCTCGGATAACTGGAAGGACAGACCCAACAGGAGTTTTGTTTGATTAAAGAGATATCACAAATCCCTGTTCAATATGCATCTAGGGATGATTTATCATTTGTTCAATAAGCTGATAGCTTCCTACACTCTGATTTTAGGCCTCTCGTCCTGCCTGGTGGAAATGTCATGGTAGGCAGCAGGGCCCAGTCAGAGACGGGGAAGGAGCTATTTCAAACTGGCAAATAAATAATCCTTTAAGTAACAAATTTGAGCTAAAGCATAGTTTTACCCTAAATGGAGTCATTTATATACAGTCATTGGCTTCCATAACGTACATCCTCTCCTCCCAAAGGGTAGGATTCCAATTAGAATGTGGTTTCCCTCACACTGGGATATTTGAGGACCATATGAAGGTTGCAATTCAGACTGCATGCATTCAATGCTTAATTGTCACTCTGTCTAGCAGTAAATCCTTTATCTTCCAAATTAAATCCTCCCTTCTAAATCCTAAAACCAATATCTTCAGTCCTTTTATTTTTTTTTCTATTCCCTATCCATCAAAATCCATATTATGTTGATTCTTCCTTCTTCGTAATCCCCAAAAGTGTCCCTTCCCTGCTCCCTAGTTAAAACCTGCATTCGAGTATAAATCCCTCCTTATAACAATCGATCCGGCCTCTCTGGCATATCCCTCCAAGATTTCCCGCTTCTGTATTAGTTTTCCTTTAACTTTCTCAGTAGGGCCCATTTTATCTTCCCCTAGGACTACCAAGCCCAGATAAGCAAACAATCTGTTTCTCAAAAAAGCAAAAGAAAAATACCTCGCCTTGTGCTTCTTCTGAGTCAAATTCAGGATGGTGGTTTACCTTCCCAACTTCTTCACTCCCTCCTGCCTTGGATTGTGGATTCATTGTTGGTAAATGAAATAAACTTTTTTCCATAGATCCAATAGTACCCAGTCATACCAGAGCATTTATTGAGCACCTGCTCAGTGCTACACACACACTGTGCATGAGGCTAGTAGGAATGTAAACATGTGTTCTTGCTGGAATTGGAGATGGATTTTCTGTAATTCCTCATGCCCATCCGCACATAGGCATTTCCTTGGCGAGCCCAGTCAGGGAGGGGTTAGGCCTACAAGCCTCCGGATACCTCCCTACATGCCCACCTAAATGCAGGCAGTCTGGAATATAACCTTGAGATAGCCCTCAAATATCTCAGTATGCAGGAAACACCTCCAAATTGGAACCCTACTGTCTGTAAGGAGGGGATGTGCATTACAAAAGCCAATGACTATAAATGATTCTGCTTAAGGGATATAAAAATAAAAACAATAAAACACAAGCTCACATTTAATGTGCAGAGATGGGAATGTTCACCATAGCCCATAAATACTTCTAACTCAAGCTCTCAGCTCAAGAACATAATCTTCCCACCTCTCTGTACTTCCGTCTTAGCACTTACTCACAATGAATTGCAACCACCGGTTAACTTACCTGTTTCCTCACTAGATAATGAGTTTCTTGAAAGTGGCAGCTGCTTTATTCTCTGTTGAGTCCCCAGTATTTGGCGCAGTGCCTTGTACCTGGTAACAAGTATGTGCTCAGTGACTATTTCTTGAATGAATGAACAAGGGATGTGCCATAATAACAAATGAGGTGGGTCAGGAGAGACTTCAGAAGAAATAAGGGCTGAGCTCTGCGAAGAGTTGGAGATGTGAAAGTCTTCCGGGCATTTGTGCAAGGGCAGGTAAATGAGTGCACTGGAGCGCTGGGCTGGTCAGTAGCAAAAAGTCAGACTGGGTAGGCAGGTGGGGCTGGGTTGGGAAGAACCTCATATGCTGAGGAGATTGGATATGATCCTGTGCAATGAGGACACTGGTGCTCTGTCTTCCTGGAGTCCTCCAACCCTCTTAAATTACACTTTCTCCTTCTGGCAAACATATCAACATATAGCTGCATTTCATTAGAGAGAAAAGAGTGTGACGGAAATAGAATTTCCTAAGGCCTGCTTGACAACAACAACAACCAAAAAAAAAAAAACAACCCAATTTAAAAATGGGCAAAGGACTTAAACAGCCATTTCTCCAAAGAAGATATACAAATGGCCAATAAGCACATGAAAGATACTCAATATCACTAATCATTGGGCAAATGCAAATGAAAACCACAATGAAATACCACTTCACACACATTAGGATGGCTACTTTCCAATAAACAGAAAATGGTAAGTATTGGTGAGGACACGGAGAACTTGGAATCCTTGTGCGGTGCTCGTGGGACTGTAAGATGGTAACACTGCCATGGCAAACAGTATGGTGGATCCTCAAAACTTTAAACATAGAATTACCATATAATCCAACAATCCCACTTCTGAGTCCATACCCAAAAGAATTGAAAGCAGGGACACAAAGAGATATTTGTACACCAATGTTTGTAGCAGCATTATTCACAAACGCAAAAGGTAGAAACAACCCAAGTGCCCATCAACAGATAAATGGATAAACAAGATGTGGTATATACACACAATGGAATATTATTCAGCCTTTAAAAAGGAAGGGAGGAAAAGAGGGAAATTCTCATACATGCTATAACATGGATGAACCTTGAAAATGTCATGCCAAGTAAAACAAGGCAGACATAAAAGGACAAATGTTGAATGATTCCACTTACATGAAGTACCTAGAATGGTCAAATTGATAAAGATAGAAAGTAGAATAGAGGTTACCGGGGAGGGCAAAGGGTTTGGGGAAATTGGGAGTTACTGTTTAGTGGGTGTAGAATTTCAATATGGGGTGATGAAAAAGTTCTGGAGATGGTTAGTGGTGATTTTTGCACAACATTGTGAATGTGCTTAATGCTGCTAAAATATACACTTAAAAATGGTTACACTGATAAGTTTTATGTTATAGATATTTTGCAACAATGAAAACATTTAAATTTAAAAGTAAAAGGTCCTAAAGCCTTGACTTTTTTTTTGACATAGCAAATTTGAGGAACTGGGAAGCATCTCTCCCACATATAATGCTGGAACATGCCGTCTGGAGTACTTCCTCTGTTATCTACTAAACCTCTTCACCTCTTTCAAATTCTTCATGACTATGGGTCTTTTCATGACATGTCAGTCATCTCCCAGCCCTGAAAGTCTTCCCAAGCATTCAACGGTCTTGCAGGGGAAAACGTGGCACCTCTCATGCTTAGGTTTCCTCAGTTCCTATTGGTGTTTTTACCTCATAAATTATTATATCCATCTAAGATGCTAAATTTTGAGCACCTGGTGTTTTTGAATACACAAACAGAACTGTCAGCAACTCGGAAACAAAAAGTGTGATTTGTCTGCCTATAGGTGAGCAGGGGTCTGTTGTGAACCTTCTGAGGGAAGGCGTCTACCGGTTTGTGAGAGGAAGAAAACGGCTGCCCCTTGCCCTCAAGAAGAGCCATGACTGACCAGGCCTCTCTAACAGCCAAGTTGCCTTCAATCTCTTAGAAACATGAACCAAGACAGTGGTAGGGGCAGGCGGGGAGGCAAAGAGAGGTACCCTCAGGGACCTTGGCATAGCTGTTGCGGTTCTTTATACCAAATATTAGTCAGTCATAGGTAATCATTTGAAACATTAACCGATGTTCAGCAGTATTTCCCACAATTGCCATACTTTCCCCCACTCAGGTGGATGAGAGTTCTGTTTTCATTTCCTCAAGGAAGTCCTGACACAGAAGGAAATGAGAGCAATAGTTTGAGAGAAAAGGGTTTTGAGTTTCAAAAGCCTAGGACTGGGACATAAAGAAAAGACTTGGAATAAAATGTGATCAGTCAGAGCCGGTTTTTCCTGTTCCTGAGAACCAGATAAAGTTTGCCCCAACTGGGGAAAGGAAAAAGAAGACTAAGAGGTTTAGAAACCTGTAAGCCTCTGAGCAGGGTTCTGTTTCCTGCCCCTTCCCAAATCATCCCACGCCAGCTATCCCCAGAGAGCGCCAGGGCCTGCTGCGTGCATGCTAGGACAGCCCAAAGATCTGGCAAGACCACCACGTCCCCACAGTCTGCCAAGGACAGGCACAGTAGAGGAGACACGCTGTGTCGGGTGTGAAGGGACAGGTCTTGGCCAGCTGTGTGAGTCTCTTGTGGCCCCAGAGCAACCAGGGAGCAATGATCATGTGCATGTTCCAGGGAAAGCCTGAAAGCCAGACTGGGACAAGCTGACTTGTCCATGGTTGGGACAAGTTCCCAGGAGTGATCCCAGTAGACAAATGTCTGGTCACCACATATGAATAAGTTTGTCCTAGCAAGTGTGTGGACAGATGACAACCCAGAACTAGCCCCCCACCAATCAGCCTGTGACAGGACCCAAAGCCCCTCTACCCACCCACCCAAACTTGGACCCTATCCGAGGAAAGACAGTGGAAACTCTGAATTGATTTAGATTAAGGTTCTACCTTTTGCTGCAATAAAGATTCAAATTAAAAATTCTGCAATGAGGGAGGAACCAAAGTAGTCACATCTCTTAAAAACCTGAATTTGTTGTCTCAGATTTGTACCTGCTACATATTAATGTGTTTGTTGCTTGTTAATATCCAGCGAAGTCACATTTCGCTCAAGGGTTAAGTTCTAAAATTGGCCCATGAAGTGAAAACCAATTGTACATTCACAATCACCCTTGAAAAATCTCTTAATCTACTCATAAAAATATAGTACTGTGCCATCATTCAATAAATTCAAGGCAGCCAGTTTTTCCTCCAGCTTTGAAACAGATTGCTGGTTTCTATTTCCCAATTGAGCACAAAAGATAGTAATTGGCTTTTGTTTAGAAGCATGTTGTTCAAAAAAATAAGTATTTTATCTTCAGATGCTAAAATCACACACATGTTGTGACTTCAACACACAGAGGAACCAAGACTGAGTAAGGGAAACAGAGCCTTGCATTCCCACCTCACTTTAGGTCACCTCTCATTGAGTGGGCGGGAAGGAGAATCTAACGACTTAAATTGCCATTTTCTCCTTCTCAAATAGCCTAATGCTGAACTCTCACAAGGCTTCCCCATATGCATTTGGTGTGGCCTGTGTTAGCAACACCTTTAAACCTAACTTACTTAGTGGTGGGACTTGTGTGAGATGAACATTCCGGAAATTGTATGGCAGCTGTAACTTCATACCAACCTTGAGGAGAGACATTATTTCTTCACATTCACTAAAGGACCTTCTCACCCCAAAGCATTAGTCAGACATGAGAGGCAGAGGAGGGGTTCACACCACACAGTGAGCAAAATGCCACAAATCTCCACGAGCCATCTCCCCAACCCAACGGATGCTGGATGCCCTTCCTCTCACCGCTGTCCCTGTCCTGGCTGCTGCCACCCATTCCTGCTCTTCCCCTTCCCACATTTCTCAATCTCTCTGCCTTTTGCGTACAGACTTCATCAGTTCAAGCTTCCATTCTCCCACCATCACTTCTTCCATTCTCCCATTCTTCCACCACCAATCCATCCAGCAAAAGGGAACCTCAACCTACCAGTATCCACTGTCTTAAAAGATAAAGGGAAATGCATAACCATTTTTTTCCTATTATGTGTCAGCTCATTATGAATACAATCTGAATTTAATCCACCACCTTAACAGCTACCACTTATTAATCAGATACATATGTCAGATACTTTATATTGGTTATGCCAGTTACCTCCTATAATAACCTCAGGAATGGTCCCAATTCCCAAATAAAGGAAGTAAGGGTTGGAAGGTGAAAGTCATGTGTCCAAAATCGCACAGCTCAACCTAAATTCCATAGATTTATTCACCACACTACATTACCTTCTGTCTGGGGCAAGTGAAATATCTTTCTTGCCTAAACTTCTGTTTCATGCCAGATTTGTCCAGGCAGTCAAATTTTCAGACAACGACCCTGGAGTTGTAGTCAGCTGAAGATACAACCACATATCCCAGGGTAAGAGCGCCCAAGAAAAGAACTGTCACAAAGACTGTTGGCTAGGCCATCCGACCTCATCCACCCGCCTTAGGGGTGGCCACGTGCCACAGTTCCAACCCATGAGATACAAATGGAGGTCACTGTGTGGGGCTCCAGGAAAGCTTTTCAGAAGGGAGAAACCGATCCTTCCCTCTTCTTCCTGCCTGAAACTCGGATGCCATGCCTGGAGTTGGGGCAGCCACCTCGTGCCCACAGAGAGAAAAGCCACCCACTGAGATGACACCATGGAAAGATGGGAAGGACCCTAATGATGTGGTTGAGACATGTTTCAACTGCAGACCACCTACCCTGGTCCACTGTTTATGAGAAAAATATTAACTCCTTATTCACGGGCGCCTCTTAGTAAGGCTTTCTGTGACTTGCCGTCAAACACCTTCCTAACTGATCCAATCACTTTCTGGGTACTGCTTTACAATTAATGAATGGTCTTTTTCCTGCCATAAGACACACCTCAATGGCATTAGCTAGCCAAGAATTGACCACTGGCTGCTCTACTCAAACACGTATCAGAATCTTCCCTTCTCTGATTTACAAAAGTCAAAACTGCCCTGCCCGGGAGGACAGAGTGAAACTTATTTAGCAGATATCATGCCTGAATAAATCAAAATTATACAGGCTGTGCCCTTGTGGAGTGTGTGATTAAAAGGATTAAAATAATCAGATGCACATGGGGAAAGTTCTTTTCATATTTCCATAAATTGTGTTTTTAATGACCAACTCTTTCTAGGTAGATGGCATCTCTGCTTGGTTCCAGGCAGGTTTCTGATGTACAGTGAGATCTGAACAGCAGAGTTAAGATCGGAAAGAGAAATTCTGCTGTGTCACTTTCAAACCACTAAATGGGTTCCCTAATGATTCTGGGTTATGAGTTTTGAACATCTGAAAACCAAAGGAGACACCAAGTCTGCTGAAGTGAAAGAAGTACGTTGGCGGGTTGGCGGCCACTGTTCACCCCACGTTGAATGTCAACGGTGATGTTAATAGGAATGACACTGGTGAGTGGCAGGGTTTCCCATATTCACACTGGCATGATAGGGCACGGGAAAGACTTTGCCTTGCTGGGCACCACTGCCACTCAGAAGCCAGGCAAAGAGGTCTTGTTACGGGACTCGCTACGCCGCAACAAGGCTTATACATATCAAAAATTTAGACATTAACCCCTATTTACAACATTTGTTCACAGCATACGGCCGAGAACCTTTTTAGTAAATCACTTGAGATAAGCTGTCTGGCCCCAAATAAAAGATGTTTGCCAATTTCTTGGTAAAGCAGAAGAAGAGCTCTTTATCAAAAAGCATATTAGCATATTTTGCCTCATTAATAACTTCACTGCAGCATTAATTTGCCTAATTATCACATTTGGAATTCAACATGGTATCTAATTAATTCCAAACTCAAAAAACGAATCCAGAATTATAAAGCACACTGACAGGCTCCTGCTTTAGCATTCCTTCTTCCCTTTGTGCCTGTGTTTGCGTAAGCAAATGTATATGTGTTCTTGTGTCTCTCGGTGAAATTATATTCTTCATCCTGTCCTGTGTAATAGAAATCCATTATTTGAATACAATTTTTTTCTTCTAATGAGGTGATTATCTCCTAAGCCTAGCAGGTTTTGTTTCTTTCTCTCGTTTCTTTTGCTTACCTCATTATCATGGGCCTTTCCTAAGGTTTACAGGAATACATACTTCCAGAGCAAAAAGAGCTTGACTTTTTGGCTTAAAGAACTGTGTCATCACTTTTCTTTACCAGCCAATGCCTTTGGCGCTAAGTAAACTAACAATATTTGACCACATTTTTCCCTCCGTGAAAAGTCCTCCTAACCAATTTTTCAGGAGCCCTGACTAAACATTAGATGGCATTATCGAAAATAAAAATCAGAGCATATCAGCTGAAATTTCCTGAAAACTTTGCGCTCTTTAAAAAATGAAACGGCAGAAAATCTTAGATCCGGGCCTCAAAGCAACAGATTTTTACTCAGTATTATCAGTCTCCATTCACCCATGTGCCTCTTACTTCCCACAAGAATATCTGCTTTTAACAATAGACCATATGCTGCCTTTATATTGACAAAATACAGAAAAGACTTGGCTCTACATGACATTATAGGGGAATGAAATAGTTGTTTACGTAAATGCTCTCTGCTCTATGCCAGTTTCGGGGCTGTTTTTAAAGCGTAGTTAAAGTTGTGGCTAAGAACAATCAGATCAGGTTAATGTACTGGAGATATTCCGATTTGAAAAGGTGCCGTTAGCCACCCAATGGGAAATGCAGCTCTAGCAATCTAAGATGTAAAGTGTGGAGCCTGCCATCTTTAGGTAATTCATTTCAACTCAAAGAGCAGATATTAATAGCTTACAAAGAGGTGTCTCCTGCTATAGGTCAGATCCCCACTGACAATAATCTACTTCCCTTGGCAGATAATTTTGTATATGGTTGTGTATTTCAAATATTTCTAAGCTAATAAGCCTAGTGTTTTTGTTTCCTCTAGATTATTCTCATGACCAAGAATAGTCCCAATCCAACAGTTCAACCCATGGATATCAGCAATGACCAAGAAAAAAAAAAAAATGTAGTTTCTCTGTGAGTTGAGTTTCTCCTTCTGATACATCTAACATCAACATGCTTCTGAGACTCCCCCCAGTATGATGAAAATGAACAGCCTTAAAACCATTCTAGCAAACACTCACACTGCACAAGCCCATGGTAAAAGGAAGACCTATCAAGATCATGGTATCCTAGCATCAGGACTAGATCACAAATTTCTCAATATTAAAAGACAAAGGCCCCAGGAAAGCACAAGCCATAAACCTTCAACAGAAGAATTAATTCATTTCAAGCCAACCTGTCAACACCCTTTTTCTGCTGGAACCATGAGATTGCTCATCTGAGTTGCTGACCACTGCACTCCCAGGGTGTGCCCTTTACCAAAGGGAGGACATAAGAGAACCAGAGACATGCTGGGTCACCAGCCTTCCCTCACTGACAGACCCAAGCTTTGGCTAAATCACCAGTAAAAGAAGGAAAAATGCATTAAAGGCTCTGTCATGTTCCTCTGAAAAAAGGCATGAATCCACATCATAAAGCTGCCACGCCATCAGGAAAGATTTACTATTTATTCAGGAGACACAGAGGCCCAGAATAACAGGGATCCGAGGTTAACTAGCATAAGCGAGGAACTGTGTGAGTGGCTCTGGCCACTTCCCACCCTGCATCCTCACTTTCGTGAGCCCGGGAGGCATGGAACGGCTTTTCAAACCTCAAAAATGTTTCAAGAAATAAAAAAACCAAAAGCATTTTTTTAATCCTTCATGCTCAATAAAGACTGTGCAGACATAAAATCCCTCATTTAAATGCCTGCAGTTTTAATATAAAATGTATTATACAGAAAAAGATTTTATTACCATTAAATGCTTGCTGCAATCCAACAAAAGAAGAAACTGACCTTGATGCTAAATCTTCTGCCTTTTCCCCCATTATTATCCTTACTGTTACTTACTGAACATACTTTCATTATTTCTCTTCCTTTTTAGAGAAATAATGATTTTTCCCCCCTAGAAGGTTAGAAGACGTGCATTGTTTTCGAAAACAATCCAACAGACTGTTTTGCAAAGAAATACTAATACAAGAATAACTTGTGGAGACCAAAAGAAACAAAGAAACAAAACTCAATCTTGGAAAATAATAATAGAAACTGGCTTTCTCTGGTCTTACAGACTCAATTTGAGGGAAAGAAAAGGAAATCCAGAGAGCAAATAATAAAGCAAAAGAAAGGTGAAAGATGATAAAAATAACCCTTCTGGAAGTTATATTTAGGAGATCTTCAGGAAAAGCAAAACCAAGACATTAACTATGACATCGCTAAGGTTGTGTACACCTGTGTCAGTTAAGTTTCCAGATGTAACAAATAGCACATTCTAATTGGGCAATCCAATTGTTTTAATAAAGGAATAACTTACAAAAGTGTGGGCAATGTTCAGGGAAAGCTCAAGGGAGAGTGCAGTACCCAGGAGCTAGCAACAGCAGGGAGCTCTTACTACCTCAAACCCAAAGGGCAAGGAGAGAGAACAGCTACTAAAATCCCCAGAGGGGAACTGCATGGAGAAAGCCACCTGGCAGGAGTTGTGGCATTCAGTAGAGAACCCAACAGAGAGAAAACTGAAGAAATAAACACCCAGTCTCACTCCCCTCCTGCCCACCTGCTCTCCACTGCTCTAGTTTGTGTCTCACCTTTGCCCAGCCCAACTGTAAGCTAAAGAACAAGGGCACCCATTGAAGTAGTTAGTATAGGTCAGTCTGCCAGGGCCTGGAGCAGAGAAGAGAAGGATGGAGAGTGGATGTGGAAGGACAAACAGATGTCAAGCACATTAGGGCCAAAGAGTTCAAACAAACAAACGAAAGGAAGGAGAGTAAAAAGTTGATGAGACCAATCACTGAGAGCTTCATTGTAAGAATGGTGCATTCATGTAAATCTCTAAGGTCAGGCAGACCCAGATTCAAATAAAGCCCAGCTCTACCAATAACTGCATGATGCTGAAAATTTCACACATTGAGCCTCAGTTTCTTCCCTTGTAAAACGGGGATAACACCACACACCCATTTATGAATCATACCCAAGACAGAGCCAGACATTTAACAGATTCTTGATAACTATTGATTCCTTCCTGCTTCCCATTCATACTCCTTTCCTTTCTACAGAGACTCTTAACTGAACTCATGTTAGAAAGAAGAAAGAGGGCAGGGCGTGGTGACTCACGCCTGTAATCATAGCACTCTGGGAGGCCAAGGCAGGAGGATCGCTTGAGGTCAGCAGTTTGAGGTTGCTGTGAGCTGCGCTGACACCACAGCACTCTAGCCTGGACGACAGTGAGACTCTGTCTCAAAAAAAAAAACAGAAGAAAGTGGAAGAGAGTTCAGTCACATGCCTTTGTAGGTGTAGACACAGCTTTGTGTCACAGCAGTGGAAGAATCAGGGACACCTCGTTCCACCATCAGTTTCTATGATTTGTGTACAGCAATCTTTTGGCCAGAGAATGAGCCCAGAGTGGCCAAACTCAAAGCTTTAGAAGGTCTTCTCTTGCATCGTGGGTTGTCTGGCAGTCTCCACAGGCAACGGCAAGCACTCGTGGGTGGAATTGCTTCCAGGCATGTCGTGTGCTCAGTCTACAGTGGGGCTGGCAGATCTTCATCCTTCTGGACCTTGTTTTCCTTTAATCACCTTGAATCAGAAGCAAGTGAGCACTGGAACAAGACTGACACAGGGTTATGCACAAATCCCTTCTAAGAACCTAATGGTTGGCTCTTTTTTTAAGAATAGTGTTCTGTTTCCTTTCGTCTTCTGAGAAACCCTGCATCTCATCCCTCAGGGCCATTCCCCCAGCACAAAGTTCGCTAGCGCTCTAGCTTTCTTGAGACATGAGGAAAGAAACTTTACAGCTCTTCTGCACTAAAATGTAATAACTTTCTCCACACGGCTGCACAAAGGATTTCTCTGGGAACAAGGGACCAAGTTTCACAGTTGCATAAATATAAACTAAAGTAGAAATCCATCTTGGAGTCTGCAGCCACAGTCAACATTCCCATTTTTCAAAAGTCTCAAGGTCATTCTTCACTATGTGTTCTTTCAGCTTGGCTTTAAAATTAAGCTAGTTTAATAATTCATGACATCATACCCATTAAAATATGAGTATTTTCTACCAAAGGAAACAGCCTTTTTTTTTTCTTTCTTTCACGGTGGAAGAGGCCCAGACGAGCCCCCGCATAGGAAAGCAGTGACGTTCTGCCACAGCAACTGATGAAGTTTCAGAGAGAGGCTTGCAATTTCGTCTGCCACTGCACACAACCAGTTTTATCATGTAAAGCCAGTGCCATATGCCAGAGGAGACAGGTTAAGCCTCTTAAATGTTCCTGACAACAATGAGCTTTCATTTGTGAAAAGTAAACATCTGCCTGCAGGGGAAATAATCTACAAAACAATGGGAATGGTTATTTGTTTGTTTGATTTGTTGTAACTATACTAGCGACTGGGGAGTTTCAGACATCCATGCGATGTCAAAATACGGATAATTTCTTAAACATTTTAAAAAATATTTTGAAACCTGTTTTTAAAGACATCGCAGAGGAGCTCCGCATGCTATAGATTCTTACAGGAAGGAGCTGATGATTTCAAAGATTAGGAAAGAGAAGCTTGGAATTCAGGCATCAGCTCTGCCACTATGAGCAATGTTTCTCGGGCAAATTATTTAACTTTTTTGGGCAATATTTTCTACATCGGTAAATGAGGGTCAAAAATGAAATCTATTCTACTAAGTCAAAGGGTTCTTATGAGACACCAATGATTTATGACTTGAGAAGTACTTTGTAAACTGTGCGGCAAAACAAATGTTAAGGTGGTGGTTGGTATTAAACAGACAAAAAGGACATTTCGCTCTACACTTTTAAAAGTCAATAGGCAGAAGATTTATTACCTACGTGGGGAAAGAAATTTCTTCTTTCTTATGAATCTCCCCTGGAAATGGCTGCGTGCCCTGGCTTGATATGGCTGAGTGTGCAGGTAACTGACTGTTGTCTGGTAAAAGCAGGGACTGCAGTGACCATCGGCATGCCTGGGAGGAAAAAAAGATCATCATCATCCTCATCATCATCATTAACATCAAGCCCTATGGTTTGCAAAAATCCTTTTAGCCATTTTTTATTTTGATACTGATAAAAGCTGTAAGTGGATATTCTTAGTCTTATCTAAAAATGAGAAAAGCTGAAATTCAAAGAAAATCTAGACTATGCATAAGTACCAGGCTGCAGATTCTTGAGAAAGGGCCAGTCTTATTGATCGCCTTTAAACCCCCAATCAACCCCTAACACAAAACTTAGCACATAGGGGCACCAAACAGGATTTGTTGGATGAATGGGAAAAGAAAGTGAAGAGTAGGAGAGGAAAGTAATGGTGTTTTTGTTCTTTCTTTCTTTTTTTTTTTTAACTTGTAGAAAAGTCTACTTCTGAAATTCCTTAGGCTGTGGGAACAGGCGCCTCTCTTGGGCTCAATTATGGAGCCCACAGTTGGAAGGAAGACAGTGAGTGCAAGCAGGATTCAGGGAGGCTCCAGGCATGTACAGCTGGCTGGGGAGGCAGTACAGAAAGAAGTACAGCAAAACACCTTCAGAAGTCATTCCAGGAACCACGCAGGGAGACATGTGCCACAGTCTGACCAAACCTGCCCGTTGTAGTCTGGACCCCGACCACTTAGGGGCTTTGTCAGCTGCAGCCAACACTGAATCCGGAGGAGCTGGGTAAGTGAGCAGCATAGATGCCACAGCGTCGGTTCAGCATGTGCTGTGTGACTCGCATCTTCAAGCAGATAATCAAATACATCTGCACTTAATGATACCTCTAAAGGAGCAGAATGAGCCGGCTTAAGCAAACCATTTCTTTTAAAACATTTTTCATAAAAGCTTGCTTCAGACTTAACAAACTGCCACTGGCATATCCTTTTTCTTCTATTTCAAAACCGGGCACTCTTCCCAACTTCACCCACACTCATCGCCCAGGTTTACAACCCTGGTACTCTTCTTTTTTGCTTTAAATAGTTCTTAATTTAAAGATCTCAAACATATGCAAAGGTAGAAAAACATAGTATAACACATCCTCAGGTACTCATAATCTAGCTTCAACAATGATCATCTAATGGCCAGTCTTGTCTCACCTATAAACAACCCTCTCCCCACCCTTACCCCCACATTGAATTATTTTGAATCAAACCCCAGACATTGTATCATTCCATCCATAAATATTTCAGTATATATCTCCAAAGATAAGGGCTCTTTTTAAAACATTTCTGGCACCATTTTTAACCTTCTCCTTCATCCTTTGCATCAAATTTATCGGTAACTTACAACAGTACTTTTTCCATCATATTTTCCTTTTTGTTTGTTTGCATTTCTGCAAGTTTCATCCTGATCTTAGTTCTCAGCTTAGAAAACTGAAAAGACCTCCTACTCAGTGTCCAGACTCTAAGCTTTCCCACCGCGTGCCATCTTGTGTTAGGCAGCCATTACCATTATCCATCAATAGCCTCTGGTTATCCCTTGTTCAAGAATCCATGGCAGGGACTTCTGTTTTCCATACCTGGTACTGGACTAACCCTCTTGCCAAAACAACTTAAAACTTGGATAACTCCAACTTATTACAAAATATATGAGGCAACTGTTTTCACAAATAGCATGCAAAATCACAACTCTGGTTTCTTGAGAGACGGGAAATTGACAAGCTGCACTTCCAGCTCTACACCAGGAAACAATTTCCTAACTGCACGGTAATAAGTTGGAGTTATCCAAGCAGAGCACAGTAGTCCTGGTGAGCTGAGTAAGCAGAGATCATAGTTTGGAGCATCGTAAGTGAGTGGAATCTATGAGGCGGAGCACAAACATTGAGAGAGCTAAGCAAAGGGATCCTCAGAAGTCCATATGGGGATCCGCATAAGTGCTTAGCCAAGGACTGAACAATGCAACATGTGCAGGGAGAGTTAAGACAAGGCTACCCAGAATGTAGCCACTCTGAGGTTGAGAGCAAAGCAGAGCTATCAGAGATTATGCAGTATTGGGGGATGTTGAAGTTTCCATGCAACAAGAGGGAAAGAGACATTGATAACACCTTGTTTCCAGCCCAAGCATCCAGTTGAGACACCAGAAATGCCACTACTCAGGAGTAAGAATCACACCCCAGAGTATGGCTTATAATAGACCTACCCTACCAAAGTTTAAACCAAGCTTTGCTAAGATTGCAATGCCAGAAAAAACAGATTGGAGATTGAGTTCCATAAGTTAAAAGGGCTTTGAAAGCAGGTAGGGACTTCCACGGATACTCCCTAAGAAAGCATAAAACCAAGCCTACACAAGTTCAGTGTGATCTACCAGTAATTCCACTACCTACTAAAACAAAAATGAGCAGAGGAATATCACAAAACTAATTCTCTACACTGATTCACCCACAATATCCAGTACACAATGAAAAATGACTAGGCACGCACACACACACACACACACACACACACACACACACACACACACAGTAAAATGTAATGCAAAATCAAGAGAAAAACCAGGTTGTAGAAATCAACCTGGAAGTATTCCATATTTGTAATTTATCAAAGAAGCTGTTATAAATATATTTAAAGAATTAAAGGAAGATATGTTCAAATCATTAAAAGAAAATACAATCTTAAAGAACGAAAAGATAGGGACTTTTCGCAGAGAAAATGGAAACCATTGAGAAATGGAAACTCTAGAATGAAAGCACAATAATTGAAATGAAAAATTTACTACATGGGCTTTCAGCAAACTGAAGGTGGCAAAAGAAAAATTCAGTAAACTTGAAGAAAAATCAATAGAAATTATGCAATCTGAAGAAGAGGTTGAATAAAAATGAACAGCACCTCAAAGACCTAAGGACAATATCAAACAGTCTAACATATGTACTTGGAGTCCCATAAGGACATAAGGAGAAGAGGGTTATAATGGGTTAGAAAAATTATATGAAGGAATGTCAGGATATCAGATGAGCTGTGAGACAGAGCTGAGCTGCCAGGTAGTGGCATAGCCAATTAAAGCAACAAGCCAAAAATGAAAGAGTTAAGTTTTACTACTTATTGTGATGGTATAAGCAAGAAGTTATAACCTAGCAAAGTACTGACTCCCCTCTGTTTCATTTTTCCCATGAAATGACACGACTGGTGAGGGTCAGGTGGGCCAGAGCAGACAAGGGATTGTCTCACTGCAGACAGAGCCCAGAATAAAAGGCTCCAGCAGTTTTATGGACCTTGAGTGTCAGAGGGAGGGTGAGGGGGAAAGGCTGGAAGTGGAAAATTGCTGGGTACTGAGTCAGAGTAGAGAAAAATGTCTTCAAGTTTTCTCCCTCTTCCCCCACAAAAAGCAGGCCTCAGCAAAGGTGTCTGGAGAGTACCACTGCACAAGGCCCCAAATAAAGAGACCTAGGAATGAAGGTGCTGGGATTGGCAATGAAAATATTCATATGCAAAGAGCATGACTGGCCAGGGGACCTGAGTGCTTGACTTTAGCTTTCTTCCAGACTGCAATGCATGGGCCATGAACCAAGTCTGTGTAAGAGGGAAGATTTCTCTATGAGGCCTGCTGGGAACAGCCTTTTGAATGGCCAGTGGTCAGGCCTGAAAAATCTCAAAAGGGTTTCTAACCAGGAGCCGGACTCCTCAGGAAAAATAGCTGAAAATTTCCCACATTTGATGAAAAACTTCAGCTTATAGATCCCAGAAGCTCAGTGAACCATAAGCAGGATAAATACAAAGAATGCTACACCCAGGCACTTCATCATCAAATTGTTGAACATGAAAACCAACAGTAAAGAGAAAATTTTGAAAACAACCAGAAAAACGCAGACATTGCCTACTAGAAAAAGATAATACAAATGATGCCTGAGTTATCATCAGAAAAAGATAAGAAGAAAAAAGGAGTAGGAAGTTGAGGAGGAGGAAAGGAAAAAAGAAAAATGAAGGCCAGAAGACAGCAGAATCACATCTTTAAAATCCTGAAAAGAAAAATCTGTCAACCCAGAATTCCATATCCAGCAAAAATATCTTTCAGAAACAAGAGTAAAAAAAGACATTTTCAGATAAAAGAAAGATGAGAGAATCTATGGCCAGCAGCCTTGCACTGTAAGAAATGCCAGAAGATGTTCCTCAGGCTTGGGAATTGACAGCAGATGGAACAAGAAGGAATGAAGAGCACTGGAACCTGGTTAAGTGCATAAACACAAAACACTAGCGTTTGTTCTTCTCATGATTTTCTTAAAAGAAAACTGAAGCACAAAGAGTAATACTGTAGGGTGGGATTTACAATTTATGGAGAAGTTAAAGACATGGCAAACTAGAACAATGGCTGAGAGAGAGGTAAGTGGGATTACACTGGTGTAAGATCATTAATTTGTGAAGGGAGAAGGAGGGAGTGTGAATTTTGAAGTGTTCAGGTTTGAAGTAGGAAGTGAGCAGTGGGAAGAGGTGACCTACTGACTCTGACACCCAGTGACTACGAGATTGCCTGATAAAAGCCAAAGGTGCATGACTCCTCTCTACTATGATTTCCAAAAAGATTTGAGACACAAAAGAATGACTATCTTATAAAGAAACGACAGGTGACCAGTCATGGTGACTCATACCTCTAATCCCAGTGCTTTGGGAGGCCAAGGCGGGAGGATCACTTGATGCCAGGAGTTTGAGACCAACATGGACAACATAGCAAGACCCTGTCCCTACAAAAAATTTTCAGAGTTACCTGGGTGTGGTGACACATGCCTGTGGTCCTAGCTATTGAGGAGGCTGAGGCAGGAGGATTGCTCAAGAGGCTACAGTGAACTGTGATCAAGCCACTGCACTCCAGCCTCTGCAACAGAGTGAGACTCCATCTCTTAAAAAAAAGAAAAAATGATAGGCTATGGAGTTTGAATTTTGGAGTAGAAATCTCCACCAACTCCTCCTTAAGTCATGCAGTGCAAACGACTGCTTACTCTGCTGATGACAGTACTGATGTTCAGGCCTTATTCCAATTTTCTATTTGCTGCAATCTGCAATTTATCAGAACCTCCTTTTTACCCACATATCTGAGATATATAAGAATATGCTTTCTTTTGTATTCTACTGCATACTTTCATGTGTTCCACTGACTGTTATATGTTGAATTATGCTTTACTCTAGCATGTTAAAAGGATGTATATTGTATGGTATGTTATCTTTTAATCTATTATATATTATTGTACCAACTATTGTAAATCATGGCATTTTCTATCACAGCCTTGGGGAAAACAGGCCCATAGCAGAAAATATGCAGAGAATGGAGCAGTCTCCAGAGTTAGCACAGTGAAAAGAGACAGAGGGGCTCTGATAAATTTTTGGAAGCTAAGCCCTTTAGCCAGTCAGCATAACCTGAAAGGAATAAAGTTATCGTGGCTGGTAAACGTTAACTCAAAACTTGAAGCAAGAGTAAAGAATTTGCAATGGCCTGTACCTATCAGTCAAATTCACCTCCTCTGTCTCCCCCCTCCTCCCCATCCACGCCGCTCCCTTCCTCACTCTGCTCCTCACCTATTTAACCTGTCTCTTTCTTGACATTCTCATGGGCCCCCTAAATCATTTCTCTGAGCTCCCTATAAACTTTAACTCCATCTCCTCTGGGGCCAGGCATTATTTCTCAGAGCTTGTCAGGTCCAAATTTGTAACGTGAACCCCTTCACAGAGACCATCCTGTCCCACACATATAAATCTGCCATTGTGAAACAAGATTTAGGCTTCAGTCGTGCCATTTGATTTTCTGTCCCTGACTACTTGATAATTTGGGGCTGGTGAATTCTAATAACGGTATATTGACGTCTTCATGTGTTTGTTGTTCTGATGGACCAGAGAGCTGTAAACGTCTTACGAATAGCCCTTTTGATTTTGCAGGCTCTCGAATTCTCTAGATGTCAGGAGATCAGTTAAAATAATTTTTGATTGCCTGAACCTGTTATCACATTAGGCCTCAAGCCGGGACCTTTGCAAATCAGTCAGCAGAGTGGGCGGTTTACTGTTCACACATTCTCTTCCTTCCGATAATGTTGCCTGACTGGATTTTCTTTTGCTAGAGAGCATTAGATCAGTGTTGATATATATGATGGCCGCTTTTCTTCCTCATCCCCAGGTGTCTGGGCAGTCGATCGGTCAGCTCTCCCACCTCTGCTCTCTTTCTCCCACCTCCCACCATTGCCTCTGACTTGTCCTCTCTCCCAGCACCCTGGGAGACTGAGGTGGGGAGAGGGTGGGCAGGTATGTCCTTTCCAATCCATGCCTCTTTTTATTTCTTTTCTGTGCAGTGCGTGCACACCACTCCTAACTCATTTTTTCCTTTTGGTCAATAATTCCCTTGCATGTTTATGCAGTGCCTTCTATGCACGGGCACTGGGCAGCTGCACACCACAGAGCTCACGATCAAATGGGTTCAGGGCAGCAGACATTAAACAACTAATTATTCAACTAACGATTTAATTACAAATGTGAGATGTGTTTGATGGGAAAGATACCATGAGAGCATGCAAGCAATGACCCATCCCAGCCTAGAGTGTCAGAGAGGGCTTCTATGAGACGTGATTTCAAGCCGAGTAGAATTTAAGAAGCAAAGTGGTTAAAGGAGAAGAGATGGAGGAAATCGGAGGGGTCAGGCCAAGAGATAGAAAGGAACATGGCTCTCTGGGCCCCTGACACACAGCTGTAGGGTGGCTAGGATGCAGGGAGCCAGGAGATAATGCCTCAAGATAAATGTGGTGCAGTAGGCAAGGGCCAGTTTCCACCAGGCCCAGCAGGCCATATTAAGGATTTGGGGCTCTATCTGAAAAGTAATGAAATTTGAAAGATTCCCAGCCATCCACATCATCAATTTCAAAGTCAGCTCTGGAACCAAAGAAAACAAATCCAGGGATACAGAGACATCGCCCAATTTCTAATGCCATTGACTGCAGGGAGCTGTAAATCCTCCAGCAGCGGCGGCTCTGAAGCTCTGTTGTCCGGCCCAGGAACATTCCTGGTTGCATCACATTAACTGGAACAACACAGTCGACTGCAGTCCTGGCTAAGTGGATTGAGTCTGGTCCCACCTCGGCCAGGGATGAGGCTCTACCTTCATGCCATCCCCACCCCTTAAGAAGTCCAAGTCCTCCACCCTCCCGTCCGTGGGCACCTGCAAGTGTGCTGGTGTCACTCGTAAATGACGGGGCAGGTGGGCACCGGCGGAGTCTTGCTGCTCAGATGAGCATCGCTCCAACACAAGCGCTCATTGGCAACACGCTGACCACTGACAATGGGTGGTCCTGTCTGTGCAGCAGTGGGACAAACTCAGGCTGCTCACCTTCCATGCGGCAACCTGGCACCAGCCACCTTGCTTAGACACAGAGGCTGTGATTTCTCAGTCTTGCTTTCTGATGGTCCCATGTCCCCCTCTTCTCTGTAGCCTGCCCACCTGTGTCAGATGCCTTCCAGTCCCTGCAGATCCACTCTCTGTTCTTCTCTGGAGCCCAGAAGTTTGGCCCATGTGGACATCTCAGTGAGCTCCCTGGCCCTCCAGTTTCCAGGTGGCATCAGCCCATGGGCAGCTCTAGCAGGAGAGCAGAGGGAGAGAAGAGAATGAGTTGGAGGCACTTATCACTTCAGCTCTCTCCTTATGACTCACACTGGCTGACTATACCCTCAGCCGCAGGTCACAGCTCCTGCTGGGTGACCTCTCCATACAGCTGTCCTCACTGTCCCCAGCTCCTCTTCCCTTCTTTTGCCCTTCAGACCCAGGAGTGGCAACAGGTGCTGCCAACCCTTTGCATACCACACTGTCCCCTCGTGCTCTTCCTACACTCTGCCCACATCTTTGTAACTAGGACCTGTATTCAACTCTTCCGCAACTCTGACCAACACAGATCAGATGCAGAGCGGAGAAATCTCAGTGTTCCAGTTCAATCTTAGGCCAATGATTATTTGCTTTATTTTTTTAACAGATTTCGATTCAGATTCCCTAGTGACTGACCCGTGTGGGCCCTCAAACAAGAGGAAGGAGCGTGGCAAGTGCAGAGGAAGGAGAAACACGCGGATGCTGTTCAGCTTCTTCCTCTTCCCGAAAGGCCCCACTCATGAGCATCCCCCTCAACTCCTGCCCCACTGGGCTTCTTACTGCTCTTTGACCACACTGGCACAACTCGCTTTGGGTTTTGCAGACTCTGTTCCTCTGTCTATAATACTCTTCCCCAAAAATCCACATGGCTCACTCCCTCTTCAGCTCTGCCTCCAATGTCACCTTTTCAACCAGGCTTCCCTGCAACCCTATTTAAAATTATCCCCTCTGGCATTCCCTACCCCTCTTTCCTGCTTTATGTCTCTCTGCACCACTTGTCACTTTCTAACCTACTTCATAGTATTTATTTTGTTTATTGATCACACACACACGCATACACACACACATATCATTGCATGAAAGCTCTAGAAAATGCTCCACGAAGGCTGGGATTTTTGTCTGTTGGCTCACTACGATGCCCCAATAACCAGAACAGAACCTGATATGCTATTTGTTGAACAAATGAAATACCAGTTCCAGGGCAAATTTGCAGAAGGGAAGAGGTTCTACTATTTTGGTCCCTAAGCTTCTGATCAGCCTCCAGGTGCAGCCACTTTTTGCTAAGTCCCACCTTCAGTAAGCGCCACACCTCATCCACCACGTTCTATAGAACAGAGAAGACGCGCTCTGCTAGGCGGTGCCACGTCTAGTCACATCCAGTTTGGCTGCGTTCATGGAGAGCCAGTGGGTCATTCTTTCTTGTCTCCATTTCAGAAGCTGAACTGTGCACTGGAAGAATAAAGTTTCCCTTCATCTGAGAAGATGACCTAATTGATCCTGGAGTAAGATATACACTTTGAGCAGACATATCCATTCACACTCTCTTCATTTTGAAAGTTCCTACTACACGCTAGGCTTCGTGCCAGAAGCTGAGAAAGCAATGAATAAAATATGGTCCTTTCCCTCCAGGTGCCCTGACATACCATGCTGGACTTCTCCAAGGTGAAAAGATGAAAGGCGTTCTCTTCTGTAATAGAGAATCAACACACTAGACTTTGCTACCACCATGCAGTGCTACATCACTAAACACAAGGAGAAACTTCCCGTACCCAGGACAGCCAGGCCTTGACCCTGCGTTTACGGGCTCTGAGAAATCAGAGAAATGATCTACTCCAATATCTGAGACCCAGGGAGAGAAAGCTCAAAGTTTAGGTGAGTCACCCCCACACCCTGGGACTGACAGTGACCACAAACTCCTCAAGGCAGGGACAGAACCAAAATCATCCTTCGGGCCCAGCACCTGTAGAGTCTCTCACAAATAAATAGTTGTTGAGTGAGTGAAAAAAATGAATGAATGAGGAAAAATAAAGGAGCTAAGCAGATTTCAGTCACAAATGGGTCCGATAGTCAGTATATCTTCCATCACTCCTGAACTATAACACCTACGGTCCCAGGACCCACAGTCTTCTGAACGGCCATCGAAACAGGTGGGCTGAAGGTCAGAGCCAAAAGAGGGGTTCAACATTAGGAGAACAAGCTCAATGGTAAAGATTAGAAAAAGAGAACAAATCTGTAAATTTAGTTCAAGATTAGCTTTTGGGACCCTCAGGTGTCAACTGAATATTGATTATTCATTAGATAATACAGTTGTACTCAACAAAAGGCACAGCAAGATCCCTGGGTGGTTTTAAATAGCAGAGTTGACTATTTGTACCCTTTGGGCTCATGCGCTCTGTGAAAAACTAAATGTAATTTCTCAGGAATAATGCCCAGACACAGCTTTTTAAGATAGCTATCGAATCGGCCCAAATATATCATTCTTTTCACATGCTTTCCATTAAGTTTCCAAAACCATCTCCAAGAGGTTAGACTCAAAGAACCAGAATCAAGGATACAGGCTCCATTGCGGTCGAGGGGTAGGAGGCAGGTCACTTGGAGGGCTCCTGCACTGAGTTAATTCTCTGAACGCTGAGCCCAGAGGCCCAAGAGGATGGAGTCTAACTTAGGGATCCGCACGGGCCCCTCCCAGCTATTGCTTGATGTCTCTGCTGCTCAGACAGGCTGATGCATAGTCTTGTTCCACTGCATCTCAAAGGAGCACCAGGAACCTGGTTATAAAGCAACTTCATATGGAAATGACAATTTTATGAGCAGAGCAGATGTGGGCTGCTTCTGCCTTTTCTTGGGCATAGGTAAAACTTATAGGGTGTCAAAACCTCAAAACCAAGGCTTTAAAACACAGTACCCGTACTCATTCAGTTCAAATTTCTAAAATGATGGTTGTCACAGTCTTCTTGTAATCAGTCCCAGAAAGCTTCTGTCAACCCCTTTACAGATGCATTCAGTTCTGAGTATTTCCAGAAAGAGCGGTACTTTCCTTTGAGTAGTCTGCCAGCTGGTCTGAGAAAAGCAGGTGCAGCTCTTTTAAATACCATATGTACTTGCATAGTTTCCCTCCCCCTGCCACAATTTTGAGAAAAGGTTGTTTTGGTTATTTTGCTTTTTTTTTCTTCTACACAATTTTCCCTGAGACTACTATGGTCAAAAGCAACAGTTATAAAAACAACGAAAAGTGTGAATGGTAGTCATTTTAACTTCAGAGTGGATTTTTAACATTCTGTACATGAAATTCTGTGTGTTTGAGGATCTGCCTAACCCTGGAAGAACTGCTAAGGCTGTTTTAGAGGAGAAAAGAGGAAGTTTGCCTCTCCCTTGTAGAACCGGTGTCGACGATGGCATGGCATCATCTCAACAGCGGCTAAGAAGGCGCCATGCTGCTCACTCCCTGCGCCCCTCTGTTCCTCAGAATACCAGGGGCAAGCAGCTGCTTGCGGTGTTGCTTTGGGTCTTGCCATCGCTGCCGTCTTCGCCTCATGTTAGGCTTTTCCATTTTGTGCAGGAATGAAAACATTATAACATCGGAAGGCCCCAGATATCTTTGACACAAGCCTAGAATAGAAACTAGAGGAATAAACAGCTCCAGCACATCACTCACACTCTTGCAGGTAGAATCCTATTACATTCAAGAGTACCCTTTGAAATTCCGATTAGCCTGAAGCCTTTGAAAGCAGATAGTTCTACAGCAGCCCATCCATTAAGCAGCATTCTCTTGCTATCTGACAGCTCCCCAGCCTTTTGACCCTACACCTTCTGGAAAAGTCTGTTCAGCCTCCTGCCATCACAGCCAGATGTTGTGGATCTCACTGAGGTACAGCCCCCAGCCCCAAGGGGCATATGAAGTTGGAGGCAAAGGGCTGATCCAGTCATGTTAGGAAAATAGTTACATAAATTGATCTGAGAGAACAGAAGACACCAATGCAAATACAACCAGAAGGACACTGACTTCATTTACTTATTGATTCTACAAATATTTATTGAGCACCTATTATGTGCCATGTACTCTGCTGGCTGCTAAGGATATGCAGGTAAGAAAAACAGACATAGCTCCTGCCCTCTAGGGATATCCAGCCTGACTGGGGAGACAGATATTAATGAAACGATCCCATAAACTGTGGGCAGAGGCTGCTGAGGCCAGAGCAACAAAGCAAGGTCTACAGGGTCCTGAGAGTGTGTGGCGAGGGCTCTGACCTAGCCACGGAAGTCAGGGGAGACTTCCAGAGGAAGCTTCCTTTGACCTGTGTTCCAGATGGGGAAGACATGAAGAAAGGAAAGCTGAGCAGCCTTCACAAGGGAAGGTGTCCTGGTTCTGCAGCTGAAACCAGCCTGGACAGACTCAGCACCAGGCATGATCAAGCTGCCTCGCTTAGACCAAATGTCTGGCCTGTAAAGGACTGATGAGGTTTCTTCTGTTGTTTCACATTTCCTGAGCATTTACTCTGGGTCAGACACTGTGTCAGCCCTTTACGAACATTGTCACATCCATTCCTTACTGCACCCCCGGCAGGTTGGCAGTATGATTATCATCATTTTGTAAAGAAGGAACTAAGGCACAGAGAGGTGTACCACATGCCCAAGACCGACCAGCAAGTGAGAGGGTGTGCTAGGATGTGAACCCAGGTCCATGTGATTCTGAAGTGTGCACTCCTCACCCCACCCCGTGCCATCTCAGATCAGAGACTTCACCTCAGCTTCCCAGTGCAGAAGTTTATCCTTCTGAAAGCTAAGATCTTCTTCTTTAGGTCCAATCGAAATCACTCTTCTTTGAAAGTAGCACCTTCTTTTCATGAAATATGGACAACAATTTGCCCACAACAGCTTCATCAAACACACACATACACACACTTATTTAAATGCTTGAAGACGGAGCATGGGCATGTCACCACCCAGCTTTCTCCTCTCCAGGAATAACAACCCCATGTCCTCTCTAAAGTAGGAGTCTGCACCCAGAAGCAACTTCAGGATCACCTGTAGCACGAGAAAAGTGGACCAGGCTCCCAGTTAGGTCAACTACAACATTCCAGCAGCTGTAGTGAAGGAAAGATTTTTGTAGTTGGAACCAAGTTGCAGTATTTTTCCACAACTCTTTAATTGCCAGTCACTCTGTCATTCTCTCAGTTTGTATGAGATTCCCAAATCCTAAGGGAACTTCTGGGTCTCCCCAGGAATGCTGCAGAGTCGGTTCTTTGGTCACATAAAACTAGATCAGTGGAAGGATTACCAAAGGGCTCCACAGACCCTCCCACTAGTACTGATTTCCAGGACAGGTTCTGACTGACAGCCAAAATAAAAAAATAAAAATTAAAAAATTTTTAAAAATGTGCTAAAACTCAGTGCATTTACATTCACACCTTGTAAATCTCATTAGCGTGTGTAAGAGCACTGGGTTCCAATGTGCAGAGCTGGCGGAGCCCTGCTGCTGTGGAATGTCACATCCTGCCAACCCCAGCGCCTGTCAGTTATTAATGCATGGACCAAAAGTCAGTTACATGGACCACAAGTCAGTTGCACCAACCTTCTCTGTGTGCCACTCATTGCCTTGTGGATCACACAAAGATCAATCCCAAAGTTGTGCTTGTTAATGAAGCTGGGGGGAAACTCTGGAAGTATACAGAACATACTCCTGAAAAATGCACACTTTATTTCTAGCCAGAGCTTTGATCTCATATTCTTCAACAGTCTCCCAGTCTGGTCAGCTGGGCTTAACCACACATGAAAGATCTGTTAGTCAGGATTAGGTTCATTTGCAACTGACAGTAGCATAAGCAAGATAGAAAGATATTTTTCTCACACAAATGAAATACATGGAGCTTGCAGGGTGGCTCTGTGATAACTGGGGACTCAGGCTCCTTCCAGCTTGTTTCTCTGCCATCCTCAGTACATGGCTTCTACTTCATACTTCAAAGTAGCTGCTATCACTCCAGCCATCATATATGTATTCTAGACCAGTGGCCAACAAGTTACAGCCCATAGGCCAAATCCAATTCCCCACCTGTTTCAGTAAATAAAGTTTTATTGGAACATAGCCATACCCATTTGTTTGCATATAGTCTGTGGCTGCTTTCGCAGTTTAACGATGGAATTGACTAGTTGTGCCAGAGACCATATGGCCCACAAAGCTGAAAATATTTACTCTCTGGCCCTTTGCAGAAAAAGTTTGCCAATTTCTATTTTAGACAGTTGAAAGAAAGACAAAAAAGGTCATGGCGACCCAGGCCATTTCTCCAAAATCACATGACATTTCTGCTTATATTTCATTGCCAGGATTTAGTCTCATAGCCATACCTAGCTATGGCAAAGGCTGAGAAATGTAGACTTTATTCTAGGTGGCCATGTGCCCAGCTAAAATTCAGGGTTTACTTTCTGAAGAAGAAGAAGGAAGGGATTTGAGGAGTCATTTGGTCAGCCAAGGACCCTTTTAGACTCAGGACAGAGACAGGTTGAGTAGCTAACTTGGCCCCTTCCCCAGGTCCACAAACTGACTTTGGCCGTCCGTGTTTTAGCTCTCAGTCAGGGGGAGAAGGCATGGAAAGAGACCCAAGCAAAGTCGAGTCCCCCCCAGTGACAGTGGCAGAGCTGGCCCGTGCAAGGGAGCTTTGCCTCCTGTGCTCTGAGCCGCAGCTGGTCCTGCCTGCCTTGAACAGAACGGTGCCCTCCGGAGACAGGCAGCCCAGACCCGTAGTACCGCATTATCCACATCGGAGGAACAGGAAGCAACAAAAAAAGGAGATGAGTTGAGAGACAGAGGCAGAGAGAGAAAGAGACTCAAGAGTGAGACCTGGAGAAAGCTTTCAGAGAGGTATAAAACTTTTTTTACAAATACAAGTGTGAAAGAAATAGTCATCACCTTATTTTCTTCATCGAATCCAATTCTAATCCACCATCCTGCCCAGCCAGTCAGAAATGCATTACAGTCAGTATTGGGGCTCCCCGCCTAGCTTCTAGCAAAGGTCCCAGGGGCTTCTGCAATGATTTCCCACCCCATCCCCGCCCCACCCCCTAATCAATGCGTCACACCAGGTGCACAGGGACACCAAATGGTCCCTTCAGGTGAGACTGGGAGTCCCAGAAAGCCAGACTCCCTAGAAGCACCACCCTTCCCCAGGACATGGGCTCCAGTTTCTTTACTAACACAGGGACAATTTCAACCACACCCACATCCACAGCCCCAGAAGTGTACCCCTTTCTCTCCCTCCCCTCTGGCTGTTCAAGCAGCTTTCACTCTCTGCCAGTGAAGATTCTATGATCAAGGAAATACCAAGAGCCTGACTACCTGTTGGAATGGGAGGTAGCAAGAAAAAAATAAAACTTAATATTATATATAGAGAGAGATAGGTAGGTAAATAGATGTCTATACGTAAATTTAGGTCTAAAAGTACATGACCAGGTTTAACCTCTGTGTTAAACATCTGCCAGGCTTAACAACTGTGCATTTCCCCCACCCTGGAGATCATTTGCATGACTTTGTGGACTCCTGTAAGTCTAGACCAAGGCCAGGGAGGTTTCCTCTTGATGGGGGTTGGGAGTGGATGATTGGGAGGTTTGGGAGGACCCAAGGAGGACATCTTGAGCGCCCCTTGGAGGCATGTCCGCAAATAGCCTGAAACAGCTGTGATAATAACCACACCTAAATTTAAGCCTATCCTAAAACAATCATGAATGTTGAGATCCTTGATGCCAATGGAAATTGGTGATTGCCAAGTGTGGGAAATGCTCAGGCACCATTGAAGAAAGGAGCTGGGCTAAGACCTACAGAGCATTCCTCAGAGTTGGATAAGCAGAGTTCATATTCAGTCCATATGCACCAGGAAAGCTGTGCCTGTTGTTAAAATACTAAAATTCTGCCATATTAGTTGGTTAAAATTCACTGCTGTGGATTCCAAGTGCTACCGTAGCCCCTCCCCAGGGATCTCCTCAACTTCCCACAACCCAGCAATAAAAGGGTTAATGCCTAGCTCAGCAGAAAGCCTGCAGATCCTGTTTCAGAGCTAAAGTCAGTGTCCCCTCTGATCACTCAGTGCCTGTGTCATACCAGTTGAATATTTTGAAATCACCCCAGGTGAGGTGTTTAGAATAGAGGAAACATGAGGCAAGGAAAGGGCTCCCTTCTGGGGTCGACATGCACAGATGTGCAGCCTGCTCACTGCACAAGTTCTCCTGACTGAGAAAAACAGTAGAAACTGAATTCCAGCCTGTGCTCTGCTTGCCAAGCCATGTGCCCTAGCCTGGAACTGTATCCACCCAGAGAAAAGGGAAATTTTTTCTAATGTGCACAGAGGCGCTGTGTGTCCTGGCAGCTGGCTCACTTCAGGACCTATTTCAAGAAAGCCTGACCCAGGATGGGGGCCATAGGCTGAGAAGGTAAAAATAGATGCATGAGACATTCGGGAGCATCACGCAACCCTTAAAACAACTGACGAGTTAGAGGGGATGAGGGAGAATGAAGATGTAAACTTGATTTTTATCTCAGGGGCTGTGACAGACAGAGAGATCAGAAAAAGAATCCGCTGGAGAAGTGATGGGATGAATTTTCTTCCTACCTGCTGAGTGGGAAATCATAGCTGAGTCTCCAAACAAGATGCCCAGCTCAAACCTGGAGTGGGAGCACCGGAGCGTGCCAGGGCTGCAGACGGAGAAGCTGGGGTCCTGCATGTTTGCAAACCTCACGGGGCTCTCTGAGTGGAGACAGAGCGAGAAGGAGACGCCAGGGAGCAAGAAAGTGGTGAAATGGGGGGGTAGGAAGGAGGGATAGCTCCATATAACAGAAAGCACCTAGGGTTTTGCACCATTAGAATTTGATTTAAATCTTTCCTTGCCGCCAACCAGCTGGGAGCCCTTAAAGACATTAACTTCCCTGAGCCTCAGTTTCTTTGAAACTTGTCATAATAATATCTACTTTACAGAGCTGCTAAGAGAATTAAATTAAGTCTGTGAACTGCCTAGCACAATGCTTGGCAAGAAGCAAGTGCTCAACACCCGTAACCATTATTAAAAATATTATTGCTATTATTATCAGCAGACGGCTGTGTTTTAAGCCTTGGAGAACACCTACAGAGCAGGCTAGGAACACGTGCAGACCAGCCAGGGCAGATGAGAAGCAGGGATAATAAGTGGCAAACTTCCCAAGATGTGTCCTAGGATTACGCCCCTTTCTCCTCGAGACAGAATTTAATATACAAATGTGATTTTGATAAATGACATGTAATATGAACTTATCTGTGAATGAACTAGAATCACCTCCAAGCTGGGTTTGGCAATCGGAGAGCTGAAGGCTGGGAAGGATGATTCCATGAGGCCCTGATGAAGAAGAAAGATTCAGCGAAGGCCAGAAGGCTGAAGCTGCCAGGGCCAGCCTGGAGTCGAGCAGGGGAGATCAGCCCTATCTCAGGGAGTAGAGTCAGTCCGGGGGCTCTCAGGGAAGAGAGGTCAAGTGTTTCCCGTCATGGAACCCGGAGCAGGCAGAGCAAGCCAGTTGTCACTCCAGTCTGCATCTGTGACTACTGGGGCTTCCTGGTAGTGCTGTCCAAGGTACAGCAGCCTCTCGCCTCAGCCTGATTGGCCTTGAGATGCCCATGTTCAGCTGAATCTCTGACACTGGGCCTCCCCTGCCCCCCTCTCCTGACTCACACTTACTAAAATTAACCCAAAGGGGTGTTTAGCATGTATGCAGGGACAGGGAGTCAACATCTCGCCCTGGTACTGAAAGAGATATTATTTCGGAAGAGCTCCAAGGTCAAGAGAGCCACACCTTGTCGCTCACTCATTCATTCATTCACTCATTCCAACACACATTTATCGGTGACCCCTTGATGTCAGGCACTGAAGATAAAGGAGCAAACAACCTACCGTCTAACCAATGTCCAGCCTCTGGTCCCCCCAGCCCCAGATAAACTGAGTGTTGCCCTTCTTCCCTTCACCACCGCCCCCACCCCATGGTTCCAAGGCTTCCAAACTTTACCATGGACTTCAGACCTCACCTCCTTCCTGACTTTCAGTAGCTACCCCAAGCCACTTCCCTTCCCTCACCATCTCCCACCCACCACACTTGTCTGTGCACGACAGGCTCAGTGTTTCTTCAGTTTAAACATAGCCATCAGCACTATGGCTTAATAAATGCAATTCTTTATAGTTCATAAAGGCCCTCTGCATTCTTTATATCATGGAACCTCCACCTCAACTCTGAGATAGATGGAGCAAGAATTATCCACCTTATTTAACCAACTTGGAAATAGAGTGTTTAGACCAGGATAGCAGCATGACACCTTGTGCCTCCTCCAGTTCTCTAAATTCTGTATTAAAATATTATTTCATGAATTACTTATACCTCACCTACTTCCAAAGAGATAGAAATATTATATTCATCTCTGATAGGGGATATTTCAGTCCCCCAGCCTTTTGGATACTGATGGTTATAATACACCTTTGAGAATATACAATGGCAATTATTCTTGCCCTATGCTTACTCCCCAATCCAATACTTGGCCTAAAACAGCCCCTTCCTTTTCACAAGGTTCTCACTGAGCCATCTCCTCCCCTTCTTAAATGAATTCCTAGGATCTGATCTTCTTAGCTCGGCAAACCACTGTTTATAATTAACCATGTTACCCTGAAGTTGTACGATGGTGTGGCTGTCTTCCCCACTGACCATAGCATCCAAGAGGGCAAGAGCTTACAGCACAATGCCTAGCACTGTGAATGACACACACAAGAATGAATTAAATCCTCCTGGTTCAGTTCTTCCTAAATATCATTCATAATCTCTTCTCTAATGATTACCCTGCAAAAAAAACCTTTTGGTCTTCAGCCTTCCCAGAGTGTTAATGTTCATATTCATGTTACTCTCAGTGTTTGTTTAATTGCCCTGAATACTTCCATCCACATGATTGTAGACTTTTAAGACGCAGATGGTTTAACCCAACTGTAAAGGACTCAGCATAGCCTAGTTCCATACTCTGAAAGTTGCTTAGTAAAATATTCTTGATCCTGGTGGCCGATTGATGGTTGTAAAAGTAAAAGCCATTAGGACTGTAATTAATGAAGATGCCTTATGCAAGTTTTCCCCAAGCACGAGTGAGAGGACATGTAATCCCATTTCCAATACTCAATCTTTCCCTCTTGGGAGATTTCCCCACTAATTAGTCTGAAGCTGTAATTTAGCCTATGCTTTAAGGAATGTGTCACATGAGGACACTTCTAATTTATTTCTGACCTTCCTTGAATTTAGAAACACATATGCCTTTGACCAGCATTTCTCCCAACTGCCACAAAAAAAAAAAAAAAGGTAATGATTTGTCTAAGACCTGAGAAGGGAAGGCAGAGTACATGTCCTAGCTCTTAGCTTCTCTAAAGGTTTTGTCCAGCTGTCCTTCTCTGTTCCCTGAAGTGTTATTCAGTCTAATGACCAGAATAATAAACTTTGTACTATATTACAGGGACTTTGAAATGGTTGAAGAAATGTAAGCAGAAGTGATATCTGTCATATCTGGGTGGAAACTCTAACAGCCAATACACAGCTTGACACATTGCCTCTCCCTCTGCCACGGCAAGGAGAAAGTTCCAGATGGTGGCTACTCCACCAGCCTGGGTCCTCAAATAAGGACAACAACGTACAGCACATCCCCTGACCAACCCATGATGGACATCCACAGTGAGAATGAAATAAACTTTTGTCCTATTGAAGTTACAAGATTTGGGGATTGTTTGTTACTAAAGCATAACCTAGCACATCCTGGCAGATACAATTACTGTAGGTTAAGAACATCCTACCCCAGACTTTGACAAGTCCTATTTTGCTATTGGCCCCTGAATTTTCTCCTTGAGGCCTATCTCAGCAGTTGACCTCAGTGGGCAGCCTTTCTGATCCCTGTAGATTCCGTGACTTCCTATCCCTAGAGTGCCCCCTCCAAAATAGTCTACTTACAACATTCCACTCCTGGGCAAAGCCGCTCCACTCCTCCTTTTCTAAAAGTCCAGCAAAAGCCTCCTCTGGGGTTTGATGGAAAGGTGTGTAATCTGTCACACATCCTATATTGTTCCCTCCTTCTAGCTCCCAGCCCTGAAGGATGAAGACCCCGGCAGGGCCCCCGGCCACTGGGGGAACGGGAGTCACCCAGTCGCCATGTTCTGACAGCTTGTCACATTATTTTTCCCTGTGGGGGCTCTGATCCCTCCATCTAACCCTCTTCTCTGTCCCCTGAGACCAGAGGCCTCTATACAAGGCTCCCAAGGCAAAGCAAAGCAAGATTGATGCCCTGCGAATGGCCATGCCCGGGAGGGCTCGCAGTTCAATGCGTGGAGCAGCTCATTCTTCCCATCTCAAGTTCCCACACCGGACACCAAGGCGGGAGCGCAGAGCCAGGGCAGCAAGAATTCAACCTTTGTTCTCCCCCAAACACAAATGATCTGCCACACTCCCCTAATCTCCCCAACCCGGGCCCTCTCACCTCACCTACTCATAATCTTTCAGAAGGTGCCCAAGGCCTTCTTGGACTAACATGGCCCTCAGACAGAGGAGCTGGAATCAAAAGACTATTCAAAAAGTTTAATTGTAGTGTGGAAAAAACCTCACTCATTTAAATATTGTCCAAGGAGAGTCCTGTCTCTGATTCCCACTCCCACCCATGTGCCCTTCTCCCCATTCGCCCTTAGTGAAGCAAGGAGTGTTTGAGGGCGGTGGCCTGGGAAATTCTAATAAAGAATCATAGATTAGTATTGATGCGATGGTTATTTGCATCTGTAGTTCTCTGCATGCGCAGATAAAAGCCTCCTAGGGGCTCAGGCCTAGCAGGAGGGCTGTGGGACTCCCAGGGGCTGTTGAGCAATACATACAAAAATGATTTCTTCTAAATTCCCTGAGAGGTTTCATAGACCAAAGCGCCTCTGAAGGACAAAGAGACAACTATAACATTACCTGAAAATAAACGCTTTGAAAGTGGTCAGAAGGAATTGAGGACGAGGGGACTTCAGAGGCTGATAACTAATCCATCAGCTCATTTTTTTTTTATCTCACATCTGGACTTTTTTTTTTTCCAAGGCCACAGCTTGTCACCATGCAGTTTATCAGCTGCCACTCTATCTCGATTCTGGGTGACATGAGATCAATGGCCTAAAACTGCTCTCAGATCTATGAAGAAATTTATAACACCAGGCTCCACTGTGCCCTGGCTGGGCCTGGGTCCCAGGGTTCTGAGGGAGAAGCTGCCATGCAGACTTCATTTCCATTTCAAAAGTGGATTGTGACCCACTTAGAGCAAGAGAGTTCAAGCCCTCAGATGCAAAGGAAGGCCTGAGTCAGAAGTCTTCTGCACTCACAGAACAATGACTTTGGGGGTTGGGGGAAGAGAGGACCAGTCAATGATTGAAATTCCTCTGCCCTGAAAAGGCTCTAGCTTCCTAGTTTAATTTCTTTTACGTCATGTGGGATTTATTAATAACAAAATCCTAAGTTTGTAGCAACATGTTTTAGGTTCTGAAAACAATTAATCCATCCAATTTATCCAATGTTTCTAACTATGGAACTCCTGTGCATGGTTTAAGCAGAGATTTGTGGGATTTTTTGCTCTTCACTAAGGGCTCATTTCATTACCCTTGTCCACCATGAACCCCTTAATCTGTCCTAACTCTGCCTCCAAGTGCCATGCACCATAAACAAGGTCCTAGGAGCCCAAGCCACATTCCATATCTCATATCCTCCACATCGAAAGGCTCCAGGGAAATTCTTGATTCTCCTCTAAAGACACACACACACACACACACACACATTGAATCTTTGGGGCGATAGGGGAACACCACAGGCCATGGACAGCTGCAGAACATCCCACTCCCACCCCACCCCATCTCCATTTTTCCTGGACGATGGCCAACCAAAGATACGCTGAGGTGACTCTAGATTTGCTCCTGGTTGAACCCAGAGAAGCCTCAGTTTGCTGAGCAAAAAGTAAATCCTCTCTCCTGCCACTTCCCTCTTGCATTCTCCTTGGAACTAAACATCCAAGAGCATGCATCCTCTGCATTCTCCAAGGCCTAGTGATGGCTAGAGCACACCAGCCAGCACCTCCTACCCTGCTTCATTCAGCTCCCTCTGCTTGGGAAGAGAAAGAGACCCTCACACACTAGGAAGCACAGTCTTTGGGCTCAACCCACAGACAAGCAAGTGCCATCGCAGTGCACTTTTCTCTCCCTGAATCTCTTTGGCCTGACCACTAACTAACTAGTCACTGTTCCCTCACCAGTCACTTAAGGGAGTTGTCCTTCACCTTCCTTCCAGATCAAAGTTCCACCAGCTTAGGCTTCTTTCTCCACTTCCCTTTCCCCGCGCATCATTGCCTTTCTCTTTACCCCAGTGACCCTATATTTATTCCTTCAACAGCTGCCCATTGCATTAAGGATAAAACCCAAATTCCTTAACATGACACACAAAGCACCTACTTGCTCACACTAGCTTCATCACCTCTCTGCACCTACTACTTCCCTTCACAGAACCTGACACCCTCGCCCTCAGACCTTTGTGTCATTTGCTGTCCCTTCTGTAGGCAATGCCCTCTTCATCTCCACCCCTGTCCCTCCCATTCTTCCTCTAGCTAATATCTACTCATTCTTCAAAACTCAGCTCAAATGTCACCTCCCCCAAAAGCTTTCCCCAAAGGCTCCTGTTTCCCAAAACAGTTGGGTCTCCCTCCTCTGGGCTTATACAGGCATGTAGAGCACATCTGCGCCACTGTTCTTGGGCCCTGTGACATGCATCCAGGTATTCCACTCTTCAACAAGAAGCCACCTGTGATCAGGTGGGTGGGTCTCCCTTGCAGCACTCCTCACACCCAATTTCTGTCTGTTTACTCTTCTTCACTCTTCTATCTCCCCTAGGGCTGGTGGTGTCTAACTTTGTCATTTTAGAATAGTTTTAGATACACAGAAAAATTGTAAAGATAGTCAGAGGATTCCCATAAACCCCACATCCAGTTTCCCCTATTATTAACATCTTACATTAGCATGGTGCATTTGTTACAATTAATGAATAATATTGATACACTGTTATTAACTAAAGTCGATGCTTTATTCAGATTTTCTTGGTTCTTCTCTGATATCCTTTTTCTGTTCCAGGATACCATCTTACATTGTCATCATGTCTCCTTAGGCTCTTCTTGGCTGTGTCAGTTTCTCAGATTTTCCTTGCTTTTGATGATCTTGACAGTTTTGAGGAGGACTGGTCAGATTTTGTAGAATATCCTTTAATGTGGGTTTGTCTGATGTTTTTCTCATTATCAGACTGGAGTTATGTGGTCTTGAGGAAGACCACAGAGGTAAAGTGTCATTTTTATCACAACATATCTAGGGTACATACTATCAACATGACCTCTCACTGTTGATGTTGACCTTGATCACCTGGCCAAAGTAGTGTTTGACAGGTTTCTCCAAGAAAAGTTACTTTTTTTCATACTGTGCTCTTTGGAAGGAAGTCACTATACACAGCCCACTCTTGAAGAGTGAGGAGTTATGATCCACCTCCTTGAGGACAGAGTATCTACATAAATTGTTTGACATTCTTTGTCATGGTAGATTTGTCTCTTCTCTCATGTTTGGAAGGAATCATTTATTCCTATCAGTATGTATAATTTGGCTTTTAATCTCTATTCCCATAGCACCTGTCACAGAGTCTGGCACTTAGTAAATTCTCAATAATGTTTTTTGAGAAAATGAGGTGTTATGGACTAATCTGTGTCTCTTTAACAAATTCATATATTAAAGCCCTACATCTTAGTGCCACAGAATATGACTGTATTTGGAGACGGGGCCTTTGAACAGGCAATTAAGGTTATATAAGGTCACAAGTGTGGGCTCTAATCCAATATGACTTGTTTCCCTTTAAGAAGAGGAAGAGATACCAGAGACTTGGGCACACAGAGAAAAGGCCATATGAAGGACGCAGAGAGAAGGCAGCCACCTGTAAGCCAAGGAGAGAAACCTCAGGAGAAATCAACCTTGGTGACACTTTGATGTTGGACTTCCCACCTCCAGAACTATAACAAAATAAATTTCTCTTGTTCAAACCACCCAGTGTGGTTATGGCAGCTCTAGCAGACTAATAATTCAGAGGGGAAGCAGAGGGCCAAACATTTTTCACACCTTGGCTCAGTATAAGTCGTAGGAGGTCACCTGTTGTCCCTGGGCATCCTAAAAGGGAAAGTCCTTAGGAATATTCCTGCTCCTCCACAATTATGGATTTCTTTCCATTAAATATCTTTCAGTCATGATACATGGTTTTTGCAGAAATGGGTAGGGAAAAAGTCTACTGAAAACTTCTTTTGTCATCATCTGATCTCAAACAGAGAGTAAAGTACCAGAGGACTTTGAAATGACACGAGGGCATGAAAATTGCTTAAACCCTAACATGACCATCTTCTCCTTCCTTTGGGATCTATACACCTACCACTATATTTATTATTTTCAGAGGGTGGAAAAGGAACCAGAGAGACAGTTGCTACTAAAGCAAAGAAGCAGACAGGAAATGGGAGTTTTTTTTCTTTCTGAACAAATCCCTCACCTATACAATAAGAGGTTTAGGTTACATAGTCTTGATATTTCTTTTCTGTGTTTTAAAGAGAAATAATAACTAACATGTGCTCCTAAGCATCTAATACTGTATCATCTTACACAGTCCTCAAGACAACCTTACAAGGTACTATTATTATCCCTATTTTGCAGATGAGGGAACTGAGATACAGAGAGATCACACAGCAAATCAGTAGTAATGATCAGATTTGAAACCAAGCAGAACAATTCCAGATTCTATAGTCAACAGCTCTGTGTTGTGCTTCACATCAGGTAAAGTAGGCCCCTCAGAGTGTCCTGACACACAAAACACACGAAAGGATGAGTGGCTCAAGACCTGGAAGTGATCCAGGGTTTGTGAGCATCTGGCACTGGAATCAATCCAAAATCAATGTTTAAACAACAGTTACCTTTACCCCCAAATTGTCTCATTGACTGCTGAGTTTGAATCAGAGCTATGGAGAATGCCGCTCTGTGGTTTAGTGTAAAACTTAAAAGTCACCATCAGTACTGACAGTCCAATAAATAGAGAAGGAGAGAGAGAGAGAGAAAAAGAGAGAGAACTTTTTTAAAAAACAGAATAAGCATTAGGAGTGTAGAAAAGAGCTTGGTTGCACTTATAGACTGCTAATCCCAGTAAACCCCGGCAAGTTAGGAATTCTAAGAGATTTTTGCAAAGTGTGGTTTCCATACAAGAGTGAGTTGAATGCCCCTGAAGAGGTTCCTCTGTTCTTTGCTTGGCCGAGCACTTGCTGCAAACTTCCCTGGGAAGTTTATCCAATGAAGTGAGCCTGTAGGAGGAAAAACCAAAAACCAGGGCCCTCGGCTTATCTTTAAAAAAAAAAAAAAAAGTTAGAATATAACCTCTCTCTCTCTATCCATCCTTAGAATTACACTTTCCAGAGAAGTCCCTTTCCTGGTAGATATAATCCTAATTAAAAATAAATTACATGCTGTATAGAACTTGAAATGGAAAAGATAATCCTATTACATATGAGAATGTATCCTGATTTTCTTTCCCGCTCAACTGTGGGAGATATCAGATCCGTCTGAGCCCCCCATTGTCGCCGCTTTGAAAACTTTCCTAGAGCCCTAATCCGTCACGTGACGCCAGTGTCAATCTCGGTGTCTGCACGCGAGTGTCACAAAGCCGGCATTAGGCTCGGTAACAGAACCCCAGCTTTGCGGAGCCCGCGACATTTGCATTCCGAGAAAACGCCGGCCATTATGGAGCTGTGTTTGTTCTCAGGATTGTGAGACAGTTGCAGGCGAAGTTGCTAAAACCAAGAGAAAGGGGTTCCTTTGAGCCTGCCCAGGCCTTTTGGTATGATAACAACGCGATTTGAGTGGCTTTTGTGGGGCCCGGATCAGCGCCGGGGCGGGCGAGCTCCCCTCCTCCTCCTCTCCAGCCCCACCTCCCCTGACAGTTTTCCTCCCCGGGGAGTTGCCGCGGACGCCGAAGTGCTATTTTAAATCGTATTTCCATAATCTGGTGGCTGCCGGCCGCTGGCCGGAGCTCGCGTGCCTTCACACCTCCAGGCCGGCTCCGCGGCCAGGGCTCCGCGCGCCCGGCTCTGAGCTTCCTGGCGCCGCCACTGTGGTTGCCACTTCCGAGCGGCCGAGGCCCTGGCAGCGGATAAAACGCTTTGGACCCGCTACTAGCCGCTACACACCCCTCCTCCTGCCTCCTGGCTTTTGCCTGCTTCCCCACTCTTCCCTTTCCCACCTCCAAGCACGCCTTCGTTTATTTAAGCCTTGAGAATGCGCATGCTGACGTGGAAGAGCTTAGAGTAAAAATATCAGGTAGTTCCGAATCTCTGGCCAAGCAAAAAACCCAAACTTCAGCTGCGCACGGCTGGGTTCCCGCGGTTCAGGCCAGAACTGCAGGCGCTGGGGTGCAGGCGATGTCGGCGTGGGGTCCGGCTCCCCGCCACTCGCGGTCGGGCTCTGCTCGCGGGAACGGCTGATGACACCGGTTCTCTGGGACTCCGGCCCCATCGCTCCTGCGCTCCTTTTCCCTCTCCCGTGGTTCTTCTCCACGCAGTGCCAGACCTCCCCGGTTACAGAGCGGAAGCACTGAGGCCGCTGTCCACCAGCCCAGTTCTGAATCTGCTCCCGTCTGGTGAGGAGGCAGGACGTGAGCCTGGGGGCGCCAAAGATCACCAGCAGGCCCCAGGCCGGGGTGCGGGTGTTCCGAGGCTCAGAAAGGAAACAGTTCTTTCAGCTGCGTATACCCCTCAAGGAAGCTTTCTTGGGTAGGGAAGGACAGAGAGCAAGATATTAATGGCACTTGGGAGGTGCAAAAAAGTGGAAGAAAGGGCTCAGAATTGGGCTCCCACAGGGGATGTTGCCCTTTCCACGTCCCGGCGCGGCTGCACATGCCTGGCCACACTGCTTTTAGCATTCCCAGGGCGTTAAGGCGGAGGAGGAGGGGAAGGGAACAGGATGGCTCTGAGGAAATCCCCAGCTACCCGCCGTCTCTGTTCCCAATGTCATAAGAGCTTTTATTTATTGATGGCTGGGGCTGCGTTTTCTGCCCTCTAATTATTCCAAGCACCTCCCTCACCCTCTCCCACCCGGCTCCCTGCTTGGTCTCCCTACTCTGGGGGAACTCCTGATCCTCTTCTGAAAAGATCCCAAAACACAATCCCTCGAGTTTGAGGGAAAGGATAATATGAACAGGATGCTGATAACAGGACCAAAATTGGCATTCTGAAAAACGTTTACTGAATGCAATCTGTTTGTGTAACCCATTGAGGTTTTTTAAAAAAATTTCTTCTAGTGCATGACTTTTGTTTTTACCTCTCCTCCTTCGTGTGTACATAGCCTGCTGGATAAAGCCCTTCAGTGAGAACCATTAAGAATTCGTCTTGTTCCGGATTGGAGCCCCATCTCCCAGGCCTTCAGGGATGGGAGGGGACTACCTGGGGGCCAGCGCAACGCTGGGTCAGCCCCCGGACCCGACCGGCCCAGAGATTGGCGATGCCAAAGCTCCACACTTTCCTAGGCAGATGGTTAAGTTCCTCCAGGTTCGTGCCAGGTTTCAACGTCACGCTGTGATTTTGTTCTTCTGGAACAGGATGAGTGTTGCTTCCCAGAGAGGCCCTATTAGAACAGAAAGAAAATCCTCTAAATAGGCGGAACAAGGCATCAGGAGGGAAAGTTCTCTAAATGCACTTTTAATATGAGCCGGGTATTGTGTGGAATTCAGCGCCCATCACCGTTTAGCCAGAGAGTTATGGCAGTGATTGGGGATGAATAGAGAAACATAATGGATACATGTGGCGTTTGCTCATTATATTCAAGTTAGCCCAACTCCGCTGTGGAAACTGTTCAACTTTCTCTCCCCTCGGCTTGTCACAGTGAAATAATACAGACATTGGGGCCTCCAATGGGATCGCCTGCCACGCCATTCTATTTCCACTGCTAACGAGGGCTTCATAAGCCTTTGATACAGTCTGATCTTTGAAACCTTTCCAAATCTCCTCAAGCTTATGCTAAATCCTATTTGGAACTTTTTTTTTCCTTGCCTGCTAGCGCCCAAGGCTTAAGAAAGCCATTTGGACAGTGACATGCATACTAACATATCGCAGGGCTCTTTTCTGAAAGGGAAGTGGCGGCTCTGATCACCGAGGCTCACACGAGCAAAACACAATTGTGTACACAAATGTGAATAAAATCAATTTTCCCTTATCCTTCAGGCTTCTTAATCGAGAAGCTATTCCGGGCGCCGTAGGAAGCTGGGAGAAGACAGCAGAGCCTCACTCCGCAGAGCAAGCCTCTGGATAAGGGGCTGCAAGAGTTTGGAAGCCTCGGAGGTGCAAATACAGAGGCGGGGGCGGAGGGGAATCCGGAGCCACTGGGGCGAAACCCCAGCGTGCTGGCTGTTAGTTCTAGCAGCCGGCACGGTGGGGGAGGGGGTTGAGGGAGGGGAGGTACAATCAGATCCTTTTACTCCCGGAGCCGTGTACCAATTCCTCTACATGCAGGGTGCTGACAAGAAAAGGAGGGGGAAGCAAAAGGAGTTAAAGAAACAAAAGAAAGATTCCCTAATTTTCCTTTCTTGTTTTCCCCTCTAAGCCTTTCCACATTGAAGGGATTGTCAAAGGCGGGCAGAGGAGCGGCGCGAGGGCGAGGCGGCTATTGGCTGCCTGGCTCGGTTGATTTGCATATCGGCGGCTATAAAAGTGAAAGCTGCGCTCGGCGGCGCAGCTCCTGTGAGAAGGGAGGAAGAGGCGCCGGGTGAGGGCGGGTCCGCGCGTCCTCAGATCCCGCCGGAGCCCCGGAGCTGCAGCTCGCAGACTTCTCCCGCACAGGGCTCGCAAAGAGCGTGATTCGGAGAGCCTGGGAATCACGCCGAGACCTGCAAACCAGAAAAGACTCTCTTCCTTAGCCTTACGGAATAGCACTTAGGGCTGGAGGCATGAGTCCTGTGAGGCAATGGGGCAGCCCCTGCCTTTTCCCCTTGCAGCTCTTCAGCCTCTGCTGGGTGCTTTCCGTGGCCCAGAGCAAGACAGTGCGATACAGCACCTTCGAGGAGGATGCCCCCGGCACGGTCATCGGAACCCTGGCCGAGGACCTGCATATGAAAGTGTCTGGAGACACAAGCTTCCGCCTGATGAAGCAATTCAACAGCTCTCTGCTCCGGGTGCGCGAGGGCGACGGGCAGCTGACCGTCGGGGACGCCGGCCTGGACCGTGAGCGGCTGTGCGGCCAGGCCCCGCAGTGCGTGCTGGCCTTCGACGTGGTCAGCTTCTCTCAGGAGCAG